>VDFB02391260.1:0-50384 GCA_007258455.2 Sequoia sempervirens
TTATATCTCAAAAGAAGATTATATTCTTTAAAAATTAAAGATGATGAATCTACAACAGATCATTTAAATGATTTTAATATGATTATAAGTCAGCTTACATCCGTAGATGTTAAAATTAAAGATGAAGATAAATGTATCTTATTTCTTTTTTCTTTACCTGAATCTTGGGAAAATTTAATTATTACCATAATTAGTGGTAATGCAAAACCAAATATGGACTCTATAATCTCCATACTTCTTTCAAAGGAGATGAGGAGAAATTCCATGAATGTTAGCTCCCAAGATGCCTTGCATGTGTGGGGTAGGTCCGAAGAGAAAGGGCCTAAAGGGGATAATAAGAGGGATAAGTCTAAAGGATGTTTTAAAACCCCCAAAAAGAGCAGAGTAAAGTTTTGGAATTGTGGTAAATTTTGGCATATGAAGAAGGAATGTAGGAATAAGAAAAAGAATTTTGATTCTTCCATGAAAAATTTTGATGATGATTTTGATGCTTTGTTTATTTTAGCTAACACTATTAGCGATGATGCTTGTCTTATTGATTTAGGTTGCTCCTACCACATGACTCCTCACAAGGAGTGGTTTACTAATCACAGAGAATATGATGAGGGGAATTTTTCCTTGGTGATAACTACATAAAGAGGATTGTTGGTAAGGGAAAGGTAAAGGTTGTGTTTCGGTGATGGGAGGATTAAAAATCTTGATAATGTTTTGCATATTGTAGGACTTGCAAGAAATTTACTTTTAGTGTCCAAGTTAAATGATTTTGGAATGTATGTGACATTCAATAAGTTTGGTTGTAGGTTGGAAAGAGGGAGTTTGGTGATAGCTAAAGGATCTCAGATAGGGGCTTTGTTTAGGCTAAACACCTCTATTTTAAGTAACTCTGCCAAAGTAACTAACATTGAAAATACATGTATGTTATGGCACCATAGATTGGGTCACATAGGTAATAAAGGACTTAAGACTATCCTGAACAAAAATTGGTTGACGATATTTCTCATTATTTTATTGGTAAAAATGATTTTTGTGAATATTGTGTGTTTGACAAATAAAATAGATCATCATTTTCTAGTGGAACTAATACAACAAAGAGATTATTCATTCAGATGTATATGGACCAATGGATATTGACTCTTTGGGTAAATCTCAATATTACATCTCTTTCATTGATGATGTCTCAAGATACACTTGGATTTATTTTATGCACTATGAATCTAAAGATTTTACTAAGTTTAAGGAATTTAAGGCCTTAGTTGAAAAATAAATATATTATAAGATAAAAGTGTTGAGGTCTTACAATAGGGGTGAATATTGTTCCAAAGAATTTGATGAGTTTTGCAAGCATGCATATATTGTTCAACAAAAGACAACCCCTTATACTCCCCAACAAAATAGGGTAGTAGAAAGAATGAACCAGACCATAATGGAATGAGCTAGGAGTATGTTAAGTAGTGCTAAGCTTGATAAATCTTTTTGGGTAGAATTGGTTGGTAATGCTTGTTATTTGATTAATAGATCTCCTTGTTCAACTCTTGTTGATAAAATACCTTATGAAGTGTGGATAGGTAGAAAGCCTTTTGTTTCACACTTAAGGGTCTTTGGTTGTGAGGATTTTGTTCATGTGCCTCAAGAGAAGTGATCTAAATTGGATCTAAAAGCACATAATTCCATCTTTGTTGGTTATGGTGAGAATGTAAAAGGTTATAAGCTTTGGAATCCTCTAACTCATAAAATAATCTTGTCTAAAGATGTGATTTTCAAGGAATTTAGAGCTTCCTCAGGAGAAGAATAACCAAAATAGAAAGATAGGAAAAAGATAGTGCACTTTGAGACAAAGATTGAGAAGCAAGAAGATGCACATGTGGAAGAAAAATTAGATGGATTTGAGGATGGAGAAGGAGGAGGAGGCTTAGATAGTTTAGAAGATGTGTAGGATGAGTATATAGAAGAAGAATAGGTAGAACCCAGTGTTGGTGTGAATAATTGTCTTGTGCCTAGCTTATTCATTCACTAGGTAATTAGGGGACATATTCGCATGGTTAAGTTTACTTAGGATATAAGATTCTTTCTAGAAGTCTTAGTTGGCTTTTCTAGAACTTATCTTATCTAGCTATATTGCATGATTTCCTAGGTAGTTGGTTGTCTCATGTCATAGGATTAAGACACTTGTCACGATCTTGTCTAATCCTATCTCTCAACCTTGCCTTTATAAGCAAGGCATCTCATGTACATTTGCATCAATCTCATGGCTCTATTTAAATCCCATTGTGGCTCGCTCCTTCATTCTCTCATGGGAGGCAGACTTTTGCGAGGTCACAACTATTCAGGTGTTGGGGAGTCATTACACTTTCCACATAAAGGTAGTAGAGCTCTCAATTGTTTCATAGATTCCTTCCCGGATCTAGGGGTTATATTTTTGCTAGAATATTTTTGTTGGGTGCAGTTGAGTTTCCAAGAACTTTCTAGCGATTGAGATGAGGTTCTGGAATGAATTTACAGTACATGATTAAAATCATTTTGGAGACAAAATTGTTTTAAAACAAGGAATTTTTTTTCATAGGAACGCCTCTATATAGCAGTGCACGATTTTTCTATTTTTGCAAAAAAAAAATCCTGCGGATTTGAATTTGAAAATTTCAGGGCAAAATTTTATTTGTATTAGGCTAAAGTTTTTATTCAAAAATTATTGGGGTTCAATTAAAATTTCAGTTGGCATATTGTGGAGTGGATATTTCGTTCTACAGAATCTCTGCAGTCATTCATCAACTTATACAGATCTGTCAACACTTGCATTCATCACTAGTCGACATACGAATTAATCTTTGCAGGGGTACATCACCTGTGAAATCTGATCGACAGCTTGTATTTCGGCTAACTCTATCACCGCGTAAGGGTTGTACATAGCGGTAGACATAGCCTAAGATCCGACATTCGTGGCATTATCTGGCTCCACCATTCAAAATTCTATATCGACATCCTCATTGGCTCGTGTGCAGTCCGTTGTCACATCATTCATCTCCCGGATCGACGTCATCCAAGGATTTTTCAAGCATCGACTAGCATATTTTGAAGCCTTTAATTGCTATCATCATTGACTTCTATTGGTAGTCGATGTATTCCGGCAAGTACCTTGGTCCCTTCGACCTATTATGCATTGGAGGGTACTTTACCATTTGGTGGTACAAAGGCGCGACTACCCATCACATCTATAGGCTGACAATACCTATTTCATCGGTTAGCATTCATTTCTCCATCGGCAAGGGTTCTTTCCCTGCCCAACGGTGTGTTGACTATGTCATCGACTGGTCATGAGATCGACAAAGGTACCTGCCACAGCAGATTCAGCTACACATCATTCATCACATCGACACTGCAAATTGTATTGGTCGTTCGATTCTTGCTAGCGTCCTCTCATTTAGCGGTATGAAATATTGAACCTTGCTTTATATTAAATTTCGGTACTGTAAAAACCAACCTTGTTCAATAAGCCGATGGTTTTTGTGTAGAAGGAATTTTTTTGCAATTATTGCCACTATGGTCACATGGATGACCCAAAATTAAGCGTCTAGATCCTGAATTTTGCACCGATTTAGCCTTCTTAGGTCCTCATTTTGCCCCCCATAGTGCCTTTATAGGCCTTTTTTTCATTTTTTCATAACTTTTGCAAACGGAGGCCATTTTTCAGAAATGAAATATCCTTGGAAAGCTAGAAGTCTGAATTTTTCAGTGGTGCAAATATTTTGCAAAATTTTTGTAGATTTGTGACTCTTTTTCCAGGTTGAAGACAAATCTTTGTTTTTTGCCTCCGAGCTCATATATTTGTGCTCCGATCTTTGATTTTCTCCAAATTTGCAGCATCAGGAAGGTATTCAGGAGTACTTCAGTTATTCATGCACTTTTTGCACATTTGTTTCCATATTTTCCATATTTTTAGTTTTTTAGCTGATTTGATAATTTGGAATACATTGTTGTAAATTTGCAAAAAAGTGTAATATGTTGGGACAAAGGGGTTGATTTCTTGTATTGTGAGGGAAATTTGTTGTTCTTCTCTTGTAATATCTGATTGTATCATGGATTTTCCAAAAGTTGTACTTCTAACTCCATATAACTATCATGAGTGGAGAACTCAAATGGAGTTGTTACTGTTAAAATCAAAGTTGCAACGAATCACATTTGGTCAAGATCCAAAACCCACAAGAGCAAAAGAGAAAAGAAAATGGCTTGATAGAAGGGATGAAGCTCTTAGTACTTTGAAGTTGTCCATTTCTCTAGATCTTAGATATCATGTTGCATCTTGCACTCATCCTAATGAAGCTTGGATTACTTTAGAGATTCTTTTTGGTAAGCCAGATAAGATGAGGAAATTTAAGTTGGAGAATGAACTAATGGGTCTTAATCCTTCATATTTTGACAATATCCAAGACTTTTTCTCTAAGCTCAATTCTCTTAGATTGAAATTATCTAATTGTGGGGTTACTAAAGAGGATGAACAATTGATACTTTCTATTCTTGCTAAGCTTGGTCCCGATTATTCAGTGTTTGTTTCTACATTATATGCTACAATGGATGCCCTTGGAAATGCATACAAAATGCCTCTCTTGATGAATTTGCAGCTCAGCTCACAAGGGAACAAGCAAAGTTGGTTAACATGGGCACATTGAAGTCTTCGACATCCCATGCTCTTGTTGCAAAGGATACAAAGGCTTCAAGTGGCAAAGGTAAGAAGCAAAACAAGGCTCCCAAGTCTAATGAACAAGGTAAAGATTCTCCTTCACATAGCACTCCTGAGTCCACATCCTCTTCAAAAGAGGAATCATCTAAAAATAAGAAGTCAAAATGTGCATATTGCAAAAGGTTAGGACATGATGAGCATAGATGTTATAATAAGAAGATTGATGAACTCACACACCTTCTTCAAAAGAATAACATTCAGCTGCCCTCACCGGTGTCTTCTACTTCTTCTTTAGCATCTCAATCAACAACCCCATCATCATCATCTCAGTCAGAGAACACAACATCTACATCTAGGCTACACAAAATGAAAGGACAAGCACTCTTGGCCTCTGCAAGTCCTGAATCACATAGATGGCTTCTTGATTCAGGGGCATCTCATCATATGGCATCTTCTATGGATATGTTCTCTTCTTTTGAGCCTTGTAATTCACCTCACATATTGATGGGTAATAATACATATATGAAGGTAAGTGGAAAGGGTTCTATTGATATGGGGGAAGGGACTTTCAATGATGTTCTTTGTGTTCCTTCCTTGTCCACAAATCTCCTTTCTATTTATCAAATTACTCTAGCCAGGGTCAAGGTAAAAGAATAGTTGAGTTCCTCCTGGGGTAGAGTGTACACTTCGAGGACTTGATTAAGGATATGGTTGCTATATCGGGATGGTTGGTCGTTCGGCCTTGTGTATTCAGCACTTTCATATTTTTGTACACAAAGATGATAATGTTCCTTTATTTCACTCCATTTGAGTGTGAACCATGTTAATTGAGGAGAAGTTTGGTCATCACCTTGGTATTCAGGGCTTTAGTCTTTGAGCTTCCTACTCCTCCACCTCTACTAACATTAATGCTATTCATTAGGATGATCCTTGGTTTTCAAATCTTTCACAATACAGGATGAGTATTTAATTATGTCTCTAACCGTTCGCCTGAGTCTCGTGCGAGATTGAGGACACTTGAGATTTCTCTCTCTTTGAAGCGATTTAAGCTGGCTGACTGCATATTTGTCTTTGGAAATTAACATTTTCGGCTGGTCTCTTCATTCTCCTTTGGTTGTCTGGCCTTTCTTGGTTGAGTTTGGCTGATTATGTTGTATGACTCATTTCAAGCTTGGAGACTCCTCATTAGTTTTCAATGAAGGCATGTTCAGTGGTTTCATGGCTACCTCCTTTAAGTTGGACGCGGTGGCTTCTTCATCAACTTATGGATTTGTTTCTTCCTAATGGAAGAGGTGTTGCTTGTAGAAATTGGGTCATGTTTTGTTTTCAGGAATTCTTCATCGGCTTTGTAGCTTCTTTATCATGGTGGGATATCTTATCTCTCTACTTCCCTCTTATGGTGGGGTATTTGATTTTATATACATGATGCATAGTCCTTGAGGGGCATGTTAAATTATCATACATCGTGTTCTTTGTTTTTAACTTCTCTTTTGGAGAGGAGTTTTGTCCCAGGTTTTCTTCTTGTGAGAGATTGTTTGCATTGCAATTACAATAAATGAGGTACCTAACATGGCTTTTCGGCGACTTAGGAACCATCTTTGCATAGTTTGCATAATACGTCTTCTCCTAGTTCCGCAAGGGGGCCTGTTTAGATTGTGAATAATTGTCTTGTACTTCAAAAGCTTGGCCTTCCATTCACTAGAATAATTAGGGACATATTCACATGGTTAAGTTTACTTAGGATAAAAATTCTTTCTAGAAGTCTTGGTTGGCTTTTCTATAACTTATCTTATCTAGCTATATTGCATGATTTCCTAAGTAGTTGGTTGTCTCATGTCATAGGATTAAGACACTTGTCATGATCTTGTCTAATCCTATCTCTCAACCTTGCCTTTATAAGCAAGGCATCTCATGTACATTTGCATCAATCAATAATATTCAACCATTATTCAATCTTGCATTGTGAAGCAAGCTTTCTTGCCATTCTCTCTCTTGTGGAAGTGGTTTTGGTCGCAACTATTCTTGGGGGTGTTGGGGAGTCACCATTTACTCCCACACCCATTAATCCTACCTTGAGGAGGTCTACAAGGCAACATAATCTAGTTGACAAGTATATCCCATCATATTACC
Organism: Sequoia sempervirens; assembly: GCA_007258455.2. Taxonomy (NCBI): domain Eukaryota; kingdom Viridiplantae; phylum Streptophyta; class Pinopsida; order Cupressales; family Cupressaceae; genus Sequoia; species Sequoia sempervirens. The sequence continues at coordinate 6,803 of VDFB02391260.1, forward strand.
ATTGTGTATTTGCTTTTTTGAGTATTGACGATGAACCTAGATCTTTCATGAAGGCTCTCTCTTTAAAGGAAAGTGAGTTTTGGTTGTAGGCCATGCATGAGGAGATGATGCCTTTGGATAGTTGTGACACCTGCGATCTTGTTAGTTTTACCAAAGGAAGGAAGCTCATTGGTTCCAATTGGGTATTTAAAAATATTTTTGGTGCAAATGGTCAATTAGAGTGGTACAAGGCTCGATTAGTGGCTAAGGGCTACTCCCAAAGAGAGGGAGTTGATTTTGGTGAATTTTTCTTTTCTAATGCTAAATTAACTTCTATTAGATTCACGTTTTCTATTGTTTCTGATTTTGATTTTGAGATAGAGAAAATGAATGTTAAAATTGCTTTCTTGTATGGGGATATTGAGGAGGAAATTTATATGTGACAACTTGATAATTTTGTTGTGAAATAAAAGGAACAATTGGTTTGCAGGTTGAAGAGATATTTGTATGGTTTCAAATAGTCACTGAGGATGTGGTACTAGAAGTTTGATACTTTTGTATTGAAGTTGGGTTTTCTTAGTGTGAGGAGGATCATTGTGTTTATATTAAGGTTATTGATTATTATATTTTAATTATTGTCTTGTATGTTGATGATATGTTGTTCATGGGTAACAACAAGGTGATGATTAGGGAGCTCGAGGCACAAATTTCTGACATATTTGATGTGAAGAACTTGGGGGCTATAAAATATATTATTGGGATGGAAACTGGCAGAGATAATCTCACATAGAACTTTGGTTAAGTCAGAGTAAGTATGTGGATACAATTTTAAGAAGGTTTAATATGCATGACTATAAGCCAATTAATATTCCATTTTCAGTCGATACTAAGTTAAGCTTAGATATGTGTCATAATTCTAACGATGATTTTGAAGATATGTCTAATGTTCCTTATGCTAATGTTGTTGGTGGTTTAAAGTATGAAATGGTTTGCACTAGACTGGTATAACCCAACTAGTGGGAGTTCTAAGCAGGTTTATGTCTAACCTTGGTAAAGAGCATTATAATTTTGTTAATAAGATGTTTAGATATTTACATGGTACTTTAGATTATTGTTTGGTTTATCATGTTACTGATGATGTGGTCAATTCACTAGACATATAGGGGTTTGCTGATGCAAATTGGGTAGGTGACTTGGATAGTCAAAGGTCCACTAGCAGCTATGTATTTACTTTCTTTGGAGGTACAATGAGTTGGATGAGTAAGAGGCAACCTATAGTTGCTTTTTCCACCATTGAAGCAAAGTATATGGCCAATACACATGCCTCTAAGGAGGTGGTATGGTTATAGAGACTTGATAATGACATTGGTTTTAATTGCAGGATAGTGAGGATTGGATGTGACAGTCAAAGTGTTATTTGTTTGGCCAAAAATCCTATGTATCAAGCTTGTACTAAGCATGTTGATGTTCAATATCACGCCATGGGAGAGATGGTTGAGAATGGTAAGGTCTTGATTAATAAGGTTGACACTTTGGATAATGTTGGAAATTCTCTCACATAGTTAGTGACCACAAATAAGTTCTCTTGGTGCAAGAAGGCCATGGGCCTTGATCATTATACTTGATTTATTATTTGCATCTCATGGATGTAATTGCAATGTATAATTTTAAGTGGGAGAATGTTAGGTTAGGTGACATTTACCTTGCTAACCTATGTCATTTTTATGTCTCCATGTTTCTTGGAGAGTGACTTAGGGGACATGAGAGAAATGTATTTATTTTGGCAATATTGTAATCATTTTTTCAAGAGGAAATTTAATGTTGGTGGAGGTTACAGATCACTAGAGGACAAAATTATCCCTCCTATACATTCACATTGGAAATGTGAAGAGTCTTGAGTGGGTCACCAAGTTCGGAGGGAAACATGTGTGAATTGGTTCTCCATTTGGAAGCTGAACAATCATCGAAGCATCCTAAATGCCATAAGTTGAAGGGGCTATGGGTTAGGCACCCATGTTGAAGCCTTGTGCACATTAATTAATTTATTATCATGACTATTAGTTTTCCAAGGAAGGGGCACGGGCAAGTGGTTTTGACACCTCTTTTTTTGGTCTACTACTGTGGTTTTTCCTCCCACAAGTTCTATAAATTGGAGCCTTGAGATAGTAGTATCATCTCGTGTTATTTGCAAGTGTATGGAAGCATCTAGGTTGTAGGAGATCAAAAAAGAAGTTTATTGTGGTGTATCTCTCTTTTGAAGATAAATAATATGCTTGCCCTCTTTTCTCGTGTGGATTTTTTTCCCAAAAGGGTTTCTCCACGTAAATCCAGTGTCATATTTGTTTGCTAATTTTTCTATTATGGTGAATGTGTCATCACATACATATAATCATATTTAGTAATCTTGTTTTCAGATTTGAATACACATACATTAGCTAATATTGTAGCTTATTTCCACCTTGTTTTTAACAAGGCTAAGAAATTAGACATAATATAAATGATGTCGGCTTGAGTGAAAGTAGTGGTGGTGCAAGTTGTAAGTCAAGTATTAATGGTGTGGAATTAACAACTTAGAGGGGCATATGCATTCTAATTCTAGGAGACCAAACAAAAGTAGAGGTAGAATACAACCTTCATAGATAGATTGGTAACACTTCATGTCATGCACTGATATTAAATTTTCTACAAATGAATAAGATAAATTCTATTTATTAATACATTTGTTTGCAATAAATGATTTGATTATAATATTGTAAAGGTTTATTTTTACCTTAGTTGTTTATTTTTGGGTTTGCATAAATGTCTTCAGTGTTGGGTGCACCAGTGCTTAAATGAAACATCAAAAAGATGTGCAATGCACCACATGGTCGCTTCACAACTTTTCCCTTTTGTTTTCCTTTCAGGAGGAGTTTTGGGACACATGTTTGCTAGTCAAACTTTTCCTTGGGAGCTATATTTGTGAATTTGGGAGTTTTCACCCTACTGACACATCATCCTCTTGTCATAGGTTATCCGCACCACCTATAAAGATATCTAGTTGGGTTGTTTCTCTAAGTTGGTTGGTTTTTCTTTTCTTCTCTTGGTTTTTGGGACAAAAGTCTTTGAGTCGACACCTCGCAGTAATGAGATCAATTAATTGTGTATGTTGCCAGGGAGTTGCTCCTAGGATCTGATCATATTTAGGTCTTATCTTTGCTAAAATATCTAGAGAACATTAATGCAATAGCCAAGGAGTCAATGCAAAGATCTTTGGCAACCTAACTAAGATTTTGGGATTGGATCGTGTGTTATCAACCATCAACACCTGGCAGTCATTACTTCTGGATTGAGGTGGTGTTTTCTTTCTTCAGTGGCTATAAAAGGAGGGCAATGTTACAAAAGGAAGAATTTATTTTTTCAGAAGAGGAATTTTCCAAGAGGAAGTTGTATTCTCCAAAAGGAGGAATTGCTTTCCTTTTAAATTTTCTTAGAGTTTATGAACTATATTTCAGAAAGCAAGTTATAGAACTACTTTATTTTGAAAAATTATATCTATTAAGGTTTAAACTATTGTCGGATTGGCATCCGACCTTTTTTTCAAAGTTCAGTTTTAATTAAAGCACGAACTATTAAGGGGAATTTTTGAGACTGTGCATATATGGCCTTTTTAAAGTCTTATTTCTTTATACTATCGTTTTGAATGAAACACTATGTTTTGTAAGTTATATTCTGATAGTTTAAATAGCGAATTTCTATGCTTTATGCTTGTACTATGAAATAGCATTTTTGGGAAAAATTGGACCATGTCATTGGACTTTTCCGTTGTCTTTGAATTTATTATTTTTTTGTGCTATGTTGTATTAGGAGACGAGGTTCTTATAATTTCTGAAATATTATTCTTTTACTTTGAGGACTTTTTATGTTTGATCGGACCTTAATGAACACTGCCTGTGGAAAGATTTGAAAGTCTGCACTGTGCTTGAAGTTATCATTTATTGTTTGTTTCTTTCCAACAATGAAGGGTTGTGGCATTCTGTTTCCTCTATATCAATCATAGGAATAATTTGAGTTTGAAATGTTGCAGAAGCTTTGGCATATGCCTTTCATGTTTTACATTTACATTTCTTTTTCTCCCTCATCTCAAAACCCCAAAAGAAGAGCTAACTTTCTATAAAAAAATCTAAAGGTATTAAGTGAGATGCAATTTGTCCCCCACTCCCTGAATTTCCCATAAGATTGTCAGAGAAGTGCAAGCTTTGATGATCAACAAATATATAGTTAAAAATGTTAAAATAAATAGCTAGAGAGTAGCACACTCCATTTTCAATCCAAAAAGGGCATATCAAATTTAATTTTTAAATAATGAATAAAGAGAGACAAAGGTATTGTTACATGTGTCAGTCAACATGTTATACAAAATATAAATCTATGGATTGTAGTTAGACTAATCAATGAGGCATAGTTTGATAAAGTGATTGGTATTGTTTACAAATAAAAAAGCTAGAACTTAACTCCATGTTGGACTAATCAACAAGGCACTTGATAAAGTGGTTGGTATTGTTTGCAAATAAAAATGTACTTAGGTTTCATTACATACATCACATATAATTGATTTGAGAAATCTTTGTATGGGCCTCCATTTGTTATTTTTACCTAAGTGTTGCCTTTCATCTTCTTAAATATTGCTAGGATCTCAAAATCCTAAGTTTTAAAGGTTTTGGTTTGGTTCCTTGGTATTTATGTAGTTTGCATAATTTCCCCTTCCAATTATCTATGTGATAATTTGATTTCTCCACCGAATATTGTTCACATCTAGTTCACCTTCACTTTCCCATGATATTTCATTTATATTTTTTTGCTGATGTCAAGTTTGCGATATTTTGAACCAAATATTTTCCCATATGTTATCTATGTTCACTTCAATGTTGTCTTCTCGCATAAGGTCACTTTCCCATTGTTTCTCTTCAAACTTCCTTTTCCTCTCATCTTTTCAATTTCATCCTTTTTCCTTTAGTGGGAATTCAAAGTGCAACCAAACATTCTCATTTTGTTCCAATACTCACTTTAGTAATAAATCTTCATATATGTTCACTTCCATGTCCTTTTATAGGCATCCATTTTTCACCTTTTTGGGATTTCCATCTACATTTGGACATGTGAATTCTATTCCCACTTCACTTACAGTGTTTACTTTTGTACACTTTTCTTACATCCACTTTGATATTGCTTTCCATAAGAACTTTCCAAGTCTTTTTTCACTCATTCTTTCCATATGGAAGTTGATTTGACTTATTGAATACCTTGACCTCATCTACTTCCACACAAATTTCCACAAACTTCCCTCTCTATCTATCTCTACCCTTTTGCCAGTTTTTCATTTGCGAGAATTTGATGTGCAACCAAATATCACTCCACTTCATTTTCATTGTCTACTTCCAAGTGGATTTTTTGCATTCTTCCATTTCACTTGTCAGTGGAACCTCAGATCCCATAAATATTTAGTTGAATATATTTCCCCACGAATGATTTTAAAAATAAAAAATAAAAAAAACTACAAAAAGTGACTTTGTAGAGGTTTAATTTTCATCCAAATGGTCTTCATGTTTAAATTCCAAGGTAGATCCTTGCATCCCTCCCTCATGTTCAATTGCAATTCAAATTTTTGTAAATAATTTAAAGATTCTCTTGCCTCTCCCAAACTATTCTAGGGTCACCATTAATGTTTGATTAGACCTTGTAACCACTTGATCTATTTTTCTCATGCCTAGAACACATATTTTAACCAAATGAGGACATATTTAAGTGGCAAATTGAATTCAATGGTACTCCTACACCATGTCTTGTAGTATATTTCCTTTGATACTCTATGCTGTTTCACTCTAGATCTAGCAACACCAAAAATGAAAGTACATTAGCAAGTTTTGGAAGAACATTCCCCCATGCTCCCATGGTATATTTTGGTAGATTTGCAAAACATTTTCAAGAAAATGACTCTCGATGGGCATTGGTTTTGTTTGTAATCATATTGATCATGGATTGAAGACATTCGCAATAGATATGGTGTTTCTCTCCCTAGGTATTTATTGTCATTTTATGCCACCATAGATGACCCATCAGTGAAAACTGATATGAGAGATGTTACATGGGTCATCTTGCATGAATTGTGTCTCAAAAAACCTAAAATTGGCTAAGTGTTGAGGTTTTAGACTTTGGGAATTTAGTTGTCTTTCTACTTGCTCACCATCTCCTTACCTTTATCACTTCCCTTTCTAATCCTTAAATCCTTCTTTAGATTTCCCATAAAAGAGTTTAATGGTTTCAAAAACCTTGTCGAGACCTAATGGTGGTTTTGAAACCTCCACAATATACCAAAATTCGAAGTCTATCAAAACTTTGAGTGGATTTTAAAACTTCATTGGCTCCCATCGACAAATGTTTCAAAACTAGCTAGATTGACTGACAAATGTGAAAATAATAAAGATCCTTTAATCTTTTTTGAAACATCAAAGTTGTCAAAAAATTTATTTGTTTTGAAAACTTTATTAGATTTTGACATTTTTTTAAAATCTTGTCGGGAGTTGGCAAGGGTTTTAGAACCAAAGATTTCATTAGAGTTTTGAGAGGTTTTCAAAACCTTGTCGGAACTCGACAAGGATTTCAAAACTAAGTTTTTAGGATGACACTTTAATTTTTCAAAAAAGTGCCAAGAGTATTGCTAAGAGCTTAAAGTGGTTGTGAGTTCTTTATTGGAATTTGATGAGGTTTTCAAAACCTTATCAAAACTCAATAAATGTTTTAGAACCAATTCATGAAGCCAAAACTCAAATTCAGTTAAAACTTTGAGTGGTTTTAGAAACTTCGTCGGGCTTCGACAAAGTTTTCAAAACCTTAACGAGAGCCTACAAAGGTTTTAAAACCAAAGACTTAGCGAGTTGTTGGGTTTTTAGAACCTTGTTAGACTCTGAAAAAGGTTTCTAAACCACTCTCGGACCCTGACAAGTTTTTTTTTTTGAAACCATTTTTCTCTCTGGTTTGTGGCAATTGGATTTTTCTTCCAGCTTTCGTAGTAACACATGAACCTTATTCTCGACGTCCTTCCATCTTTTTTGCTATTCTTTCACCTTTCCTCTCCCTTCATCTAGCAAGTGATATTCTTGATGCCTGACATCCGATGAATGTAGCCTTCACAGTAATGCATTGGATGCCTAATGACTCTCCTGATGTGTACAATTTCATTCTTTAGGGTTAGGAAGAGGGAATTTAATGTTTTGGGTGTGGATTTTAGAGAAAATAGTGGTGGCCATGCCACATTATGATTTGCAAGTGTCCTCTCTACCATTCTCCATGCTTCATCCATACCTCTCAACCTACATATCTAGAAATCATTGAATACAAAGGCATGGGTTTGGATGTTGGACACTCTTTCTTCTCGAGCATTATTTATTTTGTGTTCTCTCTTGTATAAAGAGCACTTTCATGCTCATTGTAAGGGTTCTTCCCTAGTTTATCTAGCATATCATGCATTTTTGCACTCTCCAACTGTAAACAAGCTCATGCCTCAGTATTAATGAAAATTGCTCATTTTACCTCATCTCTCCTTAGATGTGTAGATCTTCCTTGTCATCACATCTGAGTGTTATTTTGTTATCTTCTATGTATGCATGATGTGTTAAAACTATTTGCAATTATTGTTTTATGGATATTTCTTTCCTTTCAACATCTTGCAAGACTCTAACCTCCATACATGCCTTTGGAGCTGACATAATAGAGAATTGTGTAAGCATTCTTGGTTATTTTCGTTGATGCTTTGTGTTATTTCAAGTAGGAAGAAACAAGTTATGATCTTGCTGTATCACCTCCCTTTCCCATTTTATGCATTCTTTCTCTCCCTTTCCCTATGAGTTGTTAGAGTAGTTTTAGTGGTAGGATTCCATGTGTTGGGTTGGACCAACACATCTATACTTAAGTTAGAAGAGGAAGTTGACCTTCTCCAGAGATCTGACCTCATCTACAAGGTCCCACACCTTGAGATTAGTTCCATTGTGTCATTGAAATACTAAACCCCATATTCAATAGGGTGAAATTTCATGTGATAACATATTAAGGATCTAAAGGATATCACTTGAAGGAGGAAAATATAGAAAAAAAGAGTAGTTGCAAAATTGATAATAGAGATATTCATGGGAAGTCCTAGGGTTTTTAATTCTAGCTTTGTGTAAAGGAATTCAGTATTGTAATGATCTAGGTTCATCATAAATTTATAATAAAACACTTGTAACCTTTGAAGAGTGACTGGTCAAAGACATGATTGAACATCTCCCTATGTATGGTATGCATTTTTAGTTATGTCTTTGATTAGTTAGCCAATCAAATGATTGTAAAAGCCTTACAAAGCTTTTGTAGGGTATCTTCTCTGAACAATAAAAGTCATGTATGGGTATGCTCATGAATTATTAAGTAGACTCATTTACTATTCAACAAATATCTATTGTCTTTCTAGATGTATGTCTAGAATCTAGTTTGCTTGTATATTTTGAAAAACATAGTCTTTTTGATATGTTGATTAAGGTACCACCAATGATTTTGCTTATTACATTTTTGTATGAACTTAAAGACTTTATTGGAAAATTAGATAAAGTTGTCGGTCTATTGTTAGCTCCATCTACCCATTATCGTAACACACTCAAAGCAACTTAATATAGATATGTTCTTAGTTTAGTTTGATTTAGTGTGTTCTCTCTACCATATCTAAATATACATAACAACATAAGGGGTTATCATAAAATACATCCATTGACATTTATGTGTCATATTAAACCTACTTTGATAAGGTGCTTGACCCTAAATATTGTAGATCAATATATAGGCCCAAAGTGACAACTAAAAGCGGAGTGCACTATGTAGTGGATATTGTTTGTGTTAGGGTAAGTTTTTAGTTTCTATGGTGACATCTATTGCAATGCATTAGGGAGCCCTCTTAGTTTAGAAAAGTTTGAAGTAAAGGAGATTTTACCCACGTTAGTAGTTGGTTCTTACTTGCCAAACTTTAAGATAGGTTTATGATTTTCTTCTTAGGTTTGACACTCTTGGCACTTGGGAGAGTATCCGACCTTAGGGATTTGGGGCTCGCAATACTAATCACCAACAAAGAGTAAGCAACTTGATCATGTGAAATTCTAGATTTACATTGAACCTACACGGAACAAACATGAACCACAATTAGTTCTAGTTGGTTCCAATTGCTTTAGTGACACATGGTGGTTTATGACAAACCTCATTAAACATGGCTTGGGAACTAAAGACCATAAATAGTAGAGCCTAAGTATAAATAGAGCAACAATAGACATTAGAAACACAAATCATCAAGAGAAACACATGGAAATCAATATTTATGTAATCCTATGAAAACAAGAGGGAAATCTCAAAAAAATATAAAATAATTTATAGAAAGAAGTTTTCTTGATTTTGTGAAGATGAATTTTGTAAATTCTTATCTAGGGTTATTAAAAAAGATTATTTTACATAACTTTACTACACAAAATCTTGAATCATTGTAGTGATCTCCAATCTACAAATGCTCTATTGACAACTATATACATTTTGTATCATCTACCCTCTAATTGAAAATCTGAGTGTAAATAAATTATCTATCACTAACATAATAAAAAAATCTATAAATGTACCCATCAAACCTATAAATATAAATATAATTGCTAATTATATATAATCATTTTCATACATAATTTAAGAAAAAATAATCAACTACTAAAATTGCAAAATAGACACTTCTTACTTTACAATATAGTACAATTTTATATAAACAATTTCCATGATTTTGAAGATACAAAATTTCTTAACAATATAAATCGTGTTTAGTCAAATTGATCTGAGAATAAGCATACACCCTTGCTGACGTGTAAGCTTCGTATTATAAATCACTTGTGCGATATTTTGAAACCCCAAAATGTGGGATATCACAAACGTTAAATCTCGATGCTCTAAACTGTTTTGCTCCCTATTATCTTCCTTTTCAATGACTTTTCAGGGTTTGGAGAGTTAAAAGCTCACATCGGAAGCGCAGAGGCCATTTTTTCTGCCGCTTGCTTCGCTCAGAGAACGAGGTAATATTTCATTTCTTTCTCTTTATCGTTGTTTCAAAGTTTCAAGACCTCTTCAGAGCTTGAAATTGTTAAGGAAATAATGGAAAAGCTGTCTTGAAGCCGCTGTGAGATGGCTTCATGTGTAGGGTTTTAGCTAGATTAAAATATAATAAACTTTCTTCTCCTGAGTATGCGAAAGCTTTACAAGAATGGTTAAACGAAGATTTGATGTTGAAGTAAATGCCCTATTTGCTGAAATTATGACTCTATAATCAACATATCAATATTTTGAACCGGACAAAATACTTCCGAATCATGCCATGTCTTTCAAAAAACGAAGTACAGGAGGTCCAAGAAAACTTAAGAGTACTCTTGAACCGTGAATATTTTCGGGCAAATTGCCCAAAGCATGCAGTTTATAAATATTTTTTATCTTAGATATGTAATGATTTAGGACACTATAAGCGTTCGAAAGAACAGTCCTATTCTGAACTGAATCTAGGAAAGTCGAGGAAAAATGATATATAGAAAAATTTCAAGCGAATAAATAGCTTATACTATACAAAAATTATGATATAAGAACACAGGAGTGTTGGAAGAATACTCCTTGCTTTGAACCTAACTAATCACTTCGAGGTACGATGCTGGAGTCTTTACAACTCAGTTATTGGCTATGTTACAAGAAACGAGAAACCTAAAACAATGCAGTGGAAAGCCGAATTAAAAAGGTTAGATTTGTGTTTATATTGGTGGCTTATGTATATTTCATAGACCTTTTAATTTCTGTCTTGTCGATACCCAAGCTGCTGAAGTGGGACCAATTCATGATGAGGCTATATGTATGGATGGAGACATCCAGGCTATGTGTATGAATGAAGAGATTTGGGTTCTATATATGGATGAAAGGATAGGACTGGATTGTTTTCTTGAGTCTCCTAGATACTCTACTTTCAAGCCATATCTTGATCCTTATTCAAAGTGTAACTTAATCGAGGAATTAATGGATATAGGTGATGGGGATTACATAAATGGTGCCACCGACTAGAATAGTTTTGATTGCAAAAACATTGGAGTTGTGCCTATGGATGTATGTGAGATCCATTTTTGCCGAGGCTTTAACTTTGTTCTTGTAGAGGCTCAATTATATAAGAAATAAACAAAGAAAATATGGCAATGTCCAATCAGTTCATTGACGAGAAAATGCATAGATAGCAAAAAGGAAGGTCCTCAATAGAAATGGTATTGATTTAAGCATGAGATAGTATGTATGGATAAAAAGATCTAACCACAGTGTTTCTTGAATAGCTCACAGTTACACACCTTATTATTGAGCTGGGCTTAAGAGTAATCGATATGTGGATAGTATCTTGATTGTGGACTTAAAGGATATAGAGGATAGCCATGAAATAAAATGGTACAGAGATAGAATATTTTGATTATTTAATCTTGTTATAACATTGAAATGTTCTGATTGCCAAATTCTTGTTATACTGGGAGGCATTCCTACAATGGCAGCATGGGGGGTTGTGGAGGGATTTAATGGTGCTTGTAGTTCTTGTGATGTTATAAACAATTATTGTACATGAAGGAGCAGACAGTTTCTTAGGTGCCAAGATTTTTTTAAGATCTTTCTTTTTTGGAAGTGGGGCCTCTGAAAAAGCTTAATTTTATCATATTTACATATTAAATCAAAATAAACACAAATAACCACCAATAACTGTTACAAGCAAGACAAGAAACTAATTTCAAATAGCCTTTTCAGCCTACATGCCAAAGAAATAAATTAATACATAATAACTCTCACATCTGTCATACAAAATACAAATGTTATTAAATAATTAATTACAATGAGCAAAACTAAGATAGTCGCTTTAAGATTGATATCTCACGGAAATGTATAAAAATCTATATTTAAGTTATATGAGTTAGCATTATTAATATTACAAGTCTAATTTTTGAAATTTCAGTTTATATATGTATTGAGCTTCGTCTTTTGTTTTAAGACTGGCCTCTTGTGAATAATCTTATGAAGATTGAGTTGTTTAAAATGTGAACCATGCTCTGTTATTTCACAGTCATTGCTGTGGACATTGGTTATGTGCATAGTTTCTAGGAAACTCCATTATAGGAATGTGGACCGCTTTCATGTCATTCTACCCACACTTTCTGTAACTATGTTTATATGTAATATGGCTGCTTCCTTATTCATTTACTCACATACCCTGATTGATTGGTTTCCCTGCCCTCATGTCTGTACCAAAAGCCCCACTTCTTGAAGTAATTGTAACTTTCAATATTTGAAGATAGTTTACAAATATGGCCCAAATGAGCACCCGAGTCCAACTGAAACCAATAATTTAGCTCCTTATGAGCAATGCATTACTTAGGTCCTTATGAGTATTAACATTTAGATAACAACTTAGATATTCTCCCTAGAAGCCAAATATGGAAGACTGTGAGTCACCACTTAGAAATCCACATTATGTCAGTTTTGGGGATTTGAACTTGGGTCTCCACAATGAGAATTCAATTTAACTGATTGAACTCAACCCCAAGGACCATCTGTTGGTAACTGTTGTTATGTGTGTGGACTTAGAGGATGTAGAAGATGGCTATGACATAACTGATAGCACAGAGATAGAACACTTTTGATTATTCTTTTATCCTGTTATAATATTGACATGGTCTGATTGCCAAATTCTTGTACTATTATCAATGTGTATTTTTTAAAATTTTGATGTGTATGTATTGAAATTCACCTTGATTTGTGTTAAATGTGATTTAAAATTTCAATGTGTACATGGACTTGTGTTAAACATGAATTATTCTCTCTTTGGTCATGCTCATTGCTTTTGGATCTTAGTTTTGTGTGTGTGCACCTGTGCAATGCCAGATTAATTAATTACTACAGCATAGAATAAACTATTTTTAATAGTGATGTTGCATATATTGTTAGATTGTTCATGTAGCATATTTGTTACTGTCAAACTTTGGTAGTTGATGGTTTTCTATAGCAATATTGGTTTCAAATTGAGTAGTTTAAATATGTAACAATTCTCGTTAATTATTTGAATTGGATTGGTCCTTGATTGATTTAAACATTTGACATCAGAGCTTGAGAAGGAAGAAGAGAACCATTTTATTCATCTCTGGTTCTGCGTCAGTGGGAAGAGCTCCATAGTATTCTCAGGCCAAAAGCGTTATCCTTGGATTCTTCAGGCATAGACTTCTGCTACGCAAAAGCAAACATTTAAAAAAAAAGGATTGTTTGGAAAGAGAACAGGATTTGGCAGTGTCAACAGTAGATCCAAAGACCTACACAATGATTTGCACGAATTCCTCCTTGCACAACAAGGGTGCGTAGGCATAGCAAAGAGCAAATACCAAGCAGTGCTAAAGGTTTTTGATTTAAAGTTTTCATAATTTTTAAATTTACATTGGGAGGGTTTATTTTCTGAAACTTTGCCAGGACATGTCAAGTAATATTGTAAACCATTTCCCGAAAGCATTTAAATACAACTCTTACAATCTTTAGAAATTGATCATTTTTTTTATGTAAGCTGGCCTGGAATTGAATTATTTTGATATCTCATGATCCAGGTTGATTGTTTTGATGAAAATTTGGCAATTTTTAAACATCCTTCAGAAGGTTTTTGCTTAAGATCCTGCAATGTGTAAGAATTAATAGTTTTTTGTAGGGTTGTCTATTTTTTTAACGCTTTTTAAAGAACTTAAGCGTTAAAAAAATTAGACAATTGTGCAATATCATTAATTTGCCGCTACTGTCCCCAGAATTTTGTTGCTTAGATTCCCAAACTTTTAGATGGAATAATTAATCTACTTGGAAATCTCAAGTCAAAACTCATCTTAAGTTTGGAGGCTTATGGCCAATTGTCAACAACACCATTACCAAATGTGCCATATACTTTGAATAGCAGTGGAAATTCGACAAGCCTAACCAGAATTCCAAGCTGATTATTATGTTTGGTGAATTAGATGAGGTCCAACTTTATATCCAAGATTTTACTAGTACCAAGGATGCATGGGACAACTTGCAAATTGTATACGAGGCTAAGAATCAAAACTAGATTCTACACCCATAGAGTTAGTTGCACTACTTGAAGATGAAAATTGTTGAAAATGTCGAATTTTTCCTCGTACTAGTTGTTGAATTGTGGACCTCTATACAAGTGTCTAGTGAAAAGGTGACAAATGATTTACTTGTAAGCATTGTCTTGAGAGTGTCACCCTCCACATTCAAAGTCTTTGTGACATCCTTGAATGTTTCCAATTAGAAAACCGTGTTTGAACAACTTGTGGATATGCTTCAATAGGAAGCGTCCATTCACAAAGAAATCACTTCTTAGCCACAAACAAGAAAGGCAAGAAGCCTATGTAGTATGGCAATAGATTTAGCAAGCAATCATAACAAGTGAACCACTCTCATTCCTAGAAGAAATGTCAAATTTGTGGAAGAGTGCGTATAAACAAAAGGGTTGTTGGTGCAACTCATTTATGAGTGGGCCTCCTAGCAACATAAAGACACAACAAAGACCACAAGGTGTAAAGAAGAAGGCTTTATGATGGATGAAGAATACCACACTACAACAAAATGGACATATCGTTGAAGATGAGAACTCTTGAGATGAAGGGTATGTCCATGTTGCACATACTCATGAGGAGATCCCTAGTCCGAGTTCAACATGGTATGTGCCTTGAGCTACAAGATACATGATTGGACAAAAGAATTGGTTCATCACTTTAAAGCTAAGTTACCAGGTCCTCCTATTTACCCCCCCCGTACTTGACAAAATTCGTTGTGGGTTCTGGTTCGGTTTGGGTTCATTGTGGGTTCTCCCATGGTCCTTCCTAGGCGCCCCGGGTTCCCCGGGAGAACCCAGGGAGAACCCAGGAAGAACCCAGCCGAACCCAGAGGGGGACCCAAGGGTGCCCCAGAAAAAAAAATGGTAATTTTTTAAAGCATTTGTAATGTAAGTTAATGAATAACAGGTAGGTAATTGGTGCAGTAACAGGAAATTGCCGGCTTTTTGGAGACATTGGGTATGATTTGTTGTTAAATGTATATACCTATGTATGTATATGTGTATGTATGTATTTATGTATGTATATATGTTATATGTGTATGTATATATACATACATAAACAGGTAGGTAATTGGTGCAGCAATAGGAAATGCCAACTTTTTGGAGACATTGGGTATGGTTTGCTGTTAAATGTATATGGCAATATGCATATGTATGTATTCATGTATGTATATGTGTATGTATATTTATGTATTTGTGTATATATATATATGCTATACGTGTATGTATATATACATACATGATACATGCATACATAAACAGGTAGGTAATTGGTGTAGTAACAGGCAATGCCAATTTTTTGGAGACATTGGGTATGGTTTGCTGTTAAATGATATGCATATGTATGTATTTATGTAAGAATGGCTGTACCACATACACAATATGATTAGTCTTCTACTAGTAAGAATGGCTGTACCGCATACACAATCAGTGATCCCAGACTGCAACAATCAGGATGTTCTGAAAGTTGTTTGTAATCTAGTGTTCCATGATTACATGAGACATGTTAAGGTTCAGTGCCACTTCATATGTGAGCATGTTCAGTAACATGATATTTAGCTCTAGTTTTGCTCCACTCAAGAGCAACATGCAAATATGTTCACCAAAACACTTGCATTTGAAGTTTGAGTCATTTTGAAATCCTCACTTGCATTCTTAAGACTGATGTGTTAAGGGGGAATGTTAGATTAATTAATTACTATGACATAGAATAAAGTATAAACTGCATAGGAGAGAAATAGGTTGTTAAGCTATGTTATCTATTTTTAATAGTGTTGTTGCATATATTGTTAGATTGTTCATGTAGCATTGTTTGTTGCTGTCAAACTTTGTTAGTAGATGGTTTTCTGCAACTGTATTGGTCACATCTTGAGTAGAGTTTAAATACGTAACATCCTTGCTCATTATTCAAATTATATCACTCCTCTATTGATTTCGACATGTTTATACACAAACATGTGTGTGCCTGTTTATGTGTATGTGTGCTCATGTGTGTGCACGTTTGATTGAGTGTGTGCATACACAGACTCACCATGCACACCTACATTTTTAAAATGGTCTGCATGTATGTATGGGTATGTCTTCGTGTTCAAGCATGTGCTACTTACACAGATTTGCCATGAAACATATTATATGCTTATACGGTTATACACCACACTTCCACTTATGTGCCTTTGCAACTTTGATCTTGATTGATTTTGGTGTTGCAGGTGTTGATTGTTGGTGATATATGTCTTTCATCTCTAATATTTTCAACAGTCTGTGCTGCAGGAACATATTACCAAAATCTGTTGCATGTGGCAGTCTAAGATACTTTTAGGGAGAACAGAGACATTTAAGATCAAGTGGATTCTTGATAAGAAAGATTGCTAATTGTGAGATCAGGAAGAAGAAATAACAAGAAAATGGCAGGGCTTTTGGATCCAACCAATCTTGGAATTGTAGCAAGTGGAGCATCTGCTTCAGCACATGGAAAATTGGATGAGGCACATGGAAAATTGGAGGAGCCAGATCATTCTAGCAGTAACTGGTATTTTGGCAGAGAAGAAATTGAGAAAAATTCTCCGTCAAGAAATGATGGAATTGATTTGAAAAGAGAAACATATTTTCGAAAGTCATATTGCACCTTTCTTCAGGACTTCGGCATGAGACTGAAATTGTACGTAAAATCTGTCCTATTTGCATAAACGAGGAGTAATTATCACCTGCGTAAACTAATCTTTCTTATAGAAACAGTCTGACTCTAAACTTATTCTAATGTATACAGGGTTTTGTTTGTAATTGAACTATGTTAAGTTCATGTCAATGACAAGTTTCTTGTTCTCTCATTTAAAAATAAGTTTACCAATTCATATGTTGAACACCTGTTGAATGCAAATAATGCAAGCTCTAATTACATCAAAATCAATTTTTGATTAATCGAAACATCTACCTATTGGGTTCTCTGTTTTACATTTGTTATTTTATTTAAATTCTATACCTGCACTTATCGTGAAATTTTATTTACAAGTTTTTATTAGTTTACATCTTGAAAGTTCCTGTAATGTAGACTTTGGCTTGCAACCAAGTCTAGGTGATAGTGTGGCTCAGCAAATCATGCAGAAGTGATAATCTACGCTTTATAAGTAATGTGACATTTTTTAATTGTTGTTTAGCATGGTTTGAAGGGCAACTAATATGTTTGTTTATTACTATCTGACATTCAAGATGAATAGTTGTCTTATGCTAGCTGGAAATAGAAGCAATGGTTCATTGAATTTAATATTTACAGGGACCAATAGCCGAATGTACACAGTTCACACTAATACATCAGGTGTGTAGACAGTATATCTAACTGCCTTATGATTAAAAGGAAGCAAGCTGTGGAGTGAAAGTAGTTGATGGCTTTAAATGTCCGACTCAAAGGGCAAAGTGCCCTCCAGATTTAGGTTTGACTGTAATCCTACCACAGTAGCAGAGGCACAAGGTTATAGTACACAAGGAGTAGAGAATCTTGGTTGAACAGCTACGTAATATAATGATTGCTTTTCCATGCAATTAAAAATGAAAATTTATAAAATGTATATAAGAATCAAACATGTAGGCCTTAACAGGATACAGAACTGGGTTTAAAAGAATGGGAGCAAAATTTAGTGTGGTGAGAAGTGTGTGTCATCTACAAAGTATGAAGACATGGCACACAAAACTTAGTGAAAATTATTAGAGCAAGTTCAACTTTGTTCACATTGACACCGGCACTCTCCACATTAGTCTTTACTTCCTCAACCTTCTCCATTTTGCCCTCAGCCACTATAGCATTCATTGGAGGAGAAGCAAAAGCTCCAATCAAACCCTGACCTCTTTCGATTGAACCAGCTGCTTAAAATTCTCACAAAAATTAGCTACAATGGTGGCTTGGGAGCAGAAGGGCATGTTATCAGCATGTTATCAATTAAGGTCTCCTCCCCTAAAATACTCTTCACTAGGTTAAGAATCATAAAATTAGGGCATCAAAAGATCTTTGGGTGGTAGTTAGAAACATGACTGCTGAAGGGGTCTTTGGAACACTATTCTTCCCGCATGTCATTAAACCTGCTGAAATCAAAGCATTAATATTGGAAACTAGACCAAAATCAAACTTACACCACCTAAAAAGTAGCCACATCCGAAACAAGAGCAACCATGAAAAGCCACCAAACAGATTGCTGCGGGGAGAGTGAAGGGAAGCCAAAAAAAACACTAGTGCACATGTGCCTGTTATGCCACTTGTTAAATAACTAGAGATTCAGATAATCAATGTTAGAATTTGTCATATACAATCTACTGAAGACCTACTTTATATGAGCTAATCACGAAACCAAGAAATAGAATGAATATATTCAATATTCAATTTAATGGACATAATTTACAAAGAGAAATGTACAAAACTATAGGCTTCTTGGATTCATGAATCAAGGAGATGACATGAGGTGAGAATTTAACTCCTAATCATTCCCAATCAGGATGAGAGTTAACTCAATTTAACTAGCATGATAGATGGATTATAACTCAACCTAGACTAGATAAATGTCAATCAAGCGCATAAATCAAGAAACATGACTAATTGACACAAATACCTAAGTGTATGTAAATAGAGTGAATAAATAAAATATAAATGGTAATTATTTTAGCTTAGTGAACTAACAAGAATCTTGACTAGTGAAAATATTTTTGGACTCTAACAACCAATATGGTCTACACACTACAGGACTCCAGAATTACCAAAACATCATATGATATCATCATATCACTCCACGTGGGAAAGCCAACTGGAAAGGCGTACTTTGACACTCTAGCTATCATAATCAAGGTGATTTCTTATTAATTAGAAGGGCTTCCAAATTCCAACCCTTCTTCACATTCACAACAGAAATAGGTAAAAGCATGCGAACTCGACATTTTGATGAAGGGATATAATTTCTTCTAATTAACTGCAAAGTTTTAATTAGGACAATAAGCTTTCTGCAAGCCCCAAGTAACATTAACATAATCATCCTTGACCAGTAATTTACTACTCCCTTCAGCCTTTGCCAAGGCTAGTCCGGCTATCATTGCCTCCCATTCAGCTTTGTTGTTGGATTTCTGTCCCTCACAAATGAACTATTTTATAAAAAAAACTCCAAATGCATTCCAGATAACCACACTGGCTACCATAGGGCTTGGGTTTACCCTTGAAGCCCTGTTGAAATTCAAGTTCAAGAAATCATTGGATGGAGACAACCATTTAACTTTACTCTTATCTTATCTACATTCTTTAACTGATAAGTGATAACCCATCAACAGGAGAACATAAAATTTATAGAATTATGCTTCTAGATTAGGTGCAAAGAGTCCAACTGCCTTGTTGGTCTATCATTTTAGCATTACTCTTTTCTTTGATGCAATAATTTCTCACTGGAAGGTGTTGTAGTTTTTTTATCAGGCCTTTTTAATTGTGTTCCTCTCTTATGTAATGTTCCAAGAAGCAAATTAAGTGTTCCTCTCTTTTAGTGAAATTTTTTCTATTCATTTAAAAACTCAGAAGTGCAAAACTTTAGTGTGATAAAAAATCTGGTTGCGACTTGATAGCATCCTCCAAAGGCAGGACTGTTGGGAGTTTACAAAAAGATTGTAATGTAAAAATATTAAAATAATGTATTTACCAGAAACAAAATTAACCTTTTGTTGCGAAGCCAATATAGTTTAGAGGCATGCAAAGGCAAGTTAGTGTGAAAGAAGGCAAGTCAGTGTGAAAGAAAGAAGGTAAGTTCGTGTGATTGACCACGGCAGTTGAGAAAAAGATCTTCCTCTTCTGTGAAAACATTGAAGATGGTTTTGGGGATCTGCTGAATGACACAAAAATTAGGAAATTCACAGAAGGGCTGGTTGTTAATGAATCTGTCAGGAAAGATGCAAAGTGGCATTGTTGGAATGGAGGGAGGTTGTTAGGATCAAAGAAGAACTACTCTCCTGGCTTGCATCATGTGCCATTGGGGCTTGTAGAGCAAAAGAATGGGTGAAAAATATGACAGAAAATATTACCATGATCATGACAGATTCCAGGCAATCTAAGATCCACTCCAATGTTCACAAAACTGCATGGAGTGTAGGACTTGAAATTGTGGTGGCATGCTCTAGCTTTACCCATGGTATTTATTAGGGGGTGGCTGATTGTTGTTCTGGAATGGATTTTTGACCACTATAAATTCTGGGTCACCAGGAAATCCTGAAGTGATTTATTCCATCAATGAGGGAAGAAAGTAATTTTGCTGTGTAGTAAATTTGGTTTATATAGTGAAATGTTATGGCAGAAAATTTTCTGCTTGAGACTAAAAAAGTGTGGAGTTGGGCTTGGGCCAGCGGTTAGTCCTCCTCCTTTCCTGGCAGGTTGAGCCCCATGTTTAGCCAGTTTGAGGTGCTGTAGTAGTGTATGGCTGTTCTATGTAGTTCTTTCCTTTCTGCTTTATGACTGTGGAGTGAATTCCCCAGTTTGGGAAGAAATTTTATGTAGTTATTGCAGCCAATTTGGACAGGCCACACGTCCTGGTGAAATGAAGTATTTCCAGCTGGATGTTTGTTTAGGGCAAAGAGAATTGATGTTTTTATTAACTTGTAGCTGCTAGGTGTCTTTTATTTTCCAGTAAGGACAAGGAGTGGACTAATGCATAAAACTCAGTTATCATGTCATTGTTTTAGTATGCCTTGTAATATTGTGGCAATCTTTTGACAGATGTGGTGCTGTGAAGTTCTGATTTACAGAAATAGCTGTAGTGACGAACATCACAGTGACTATCATCCTGGTATTAAGCAATTTTTTGGTTGAATTCTTATCTAAAGCCAGGGCATTGTTGTCACCTGATTTCTTTTACCTAAATAAAAATCAGAGATTTTATGAAACAATAGCAATTGTAGAAAGTGGTGATCTTTCCTCTTTGTTGACTGATCCACTCATTTGACTTATTAGGTTTGGGGGTCTTTATACATTATTCCTGCCATTGTTGCTCAAAATGCAGGCACTTGTCCACAGAAATTGCAAGTGCTAGACAGGGATACTTGTCATTGCACTTGGAATATCATCCCTTTGAGAAAGATCTGAAGGTGCTGGAGCTAGCAGATGATTTTATCACCATGGGATCCTTTGGAGGGGTTATGATGTGGGTGGGATCCTTTATGCATGATCTGACCTGGTTGTGAACACATTAATAAACATTGAACAAAATGAGAAAAACAAACCTTTTAGTGACTTTGTGGAATCCACGCTAAAAGCTATCAACACCTAGGAATTTCTCATCAGCTATAAGCTCTAAGGTGTGGTGCAACTCTATTAAGAGTTGGTTGAACACATTGTACAGTGAAGGTTGAAAGTTCATGCTAAATGATACATGGTCATGTTACTCTCAATAAGTGCCAAGCATGAAACACTATTTTTTACTAGTGCACAAGTTCTCAAGATTAAGAGGCTAAATCAACTTGAATGTTGATCTATTTGTGAATGACTAATTTACATTAGAGAATTCTATTTATAGGTGAAAATATTAGAAATATAATATTTTCAACTCCTACATTGTAGCATCCGACTTTTCGTCTCCTTTTTAATTTAATTTTTATCTATCCTTGAATAATTCTAGTTGATTATGAATCTTAGTGATTTATAGAATAACTATAGCTAACAACTGATTATAATTTGTTTCTTCATCATTTCCATCCTGCTTAGAGGAAATTTTCTCCAATTTCTACATGAGATTTGGGAAACTGTAGGAAAGTTTTCTGGGAAAATCACTTGGTCTGGATCACAAATTGTTTTTGCAAACAACAAATTAAGTAGTAGTGTGGCCATTTGCTGCTTGTACAAATTTGAACAGTGAGAAAAGTATCTTTGATCAATAGTTGTTTGTTGTAAATGACAAATGGTATCTTTTGTATGGCCAAGTGAGAGATCAATTGTACAACTTGAGCTTGCTCACAGTGAGAACATCATGGATGCCAAGTTGAGT
Organism: Sequoia sempervirens; assembly: GCA_007258455.2. NCBI lineage: Eukaryota > Viridiplantae > Streptophyta > Pinopsida > Cupressales > Cupressaceae > Sequoia > Sequoia sempervirens. Next base: position 28,955 of record VDFB02391260.1, read on the forward strand.
TGAAAGATCTAGGCAAAAGGTGTTGGATTCAATTGCTCAAAGAATACTATAAAGTTCTTCTGTGACTGGCTTTGATTTGTGACGTTGTTGCAAAACCTTCGCATGTGCCCTCCTGAGGTATGCGGGTTTGGACACTAAGCAAAGTATCTTCAACCAATACTTGTTCAAAATCAGGAATAATAGCTTCCGGATGAATGATAGAAACCTCCTCCTCCAATGAGATAACCCATAGAACTCGATCTTGCTTGTAATAACAACTTTTTTGGATTACAAGTTGAGTAGGAAGATTGAGGTGAAAGGCATTAGTTCTGGTTGCTTTGAGAATAACATAAGGTCTGTATTTGAAAGGTTTCGACTTTAATGTTATTCATTGAGAAGTCCTTGTTTATCCAAGTGAAGCCATAAATGAGCAATTTGGAAAGAATGAGGAGCTTGATATTGGTCATTAAGTGCCTTGAATTTGACTTGAGTTTGTTGTTGAATTTCTTGAATTTTTGTGTGAATCTTGGCCAAAGTTTGCACAAACAATAAAGCTCTCTCTCATTCTGCTATTGTGATGTATCTGCAATAAGACCAAGCAGACTTGTATGAGGTGGCAAGGGTTGGATACTACATAGACTTTCAAAGGAGGATGCCTCACTTGTAAATATGTTGAATGACTTGCAACTGTCCCATTACTTACTCTTTGGATGAGAAAGAGTTAGAGCATAGATTAATGTCTGATTAACAAACTCATTCTGACCGTTAGTTTGTTGATGAAATTAATTGGAGAATTGTAACTAAAACACAGAAGCTTCGACAATGATCACTAAAAATGACTGAAGAAGAGTGATTTGCAATTATAAAATGATAGTTAATGATGGCCTAAAATTGGTCCAAACATGCTTGAAAAGCATATCTGCAGCTTTTGGTGCATTAATGGTCTTGGTACATGACATAAAAATTGCTATTCTAAAAAACTGAAACAATCACAAAGATGTTTTCATGCTGGCTTTGAGTATTTGAGTGTTTAGCAGATCACTAATGAAATCCAAGGAAATGGATTCTCATGGTTGTAGATAATGTTGATGGTTGACTAATCCAAGCCATTGATTTGGAAGGCTTAGAATGATTGCAAAGAGAGCACCAAGGGGTGTAATATTTAACCTGCTTCCATATGTAAGGTCAGTAAAAGTAACGATGAAAGTGTTGCAAGTTCTTCTGTATGCCAAAATATCCAAAAGAGGACACGCAAGCTTCCTTCAGGAAAAGTTGATGTGAAGGTCCCAAGGAAGTGCAAAGCTGAGTAAACTTATACAACAACCCATCCTTTAAACTTTAGTCAAGGAAAGTGTCTAGTTCACCACTGTATGTTGGTGCAAAGCTTCAACAATTAGACTAGGAATCTGTGGAGCAGAGACTTTTCCATTCACCGTAGGCTGCACAGTGTGTAGCCAGGATGCTTATGTATAGAGTAGGATGGCTAAGAATTCTGCCACTTTATTGATATGCTTACTGAATGTAATATGCCCACTTGAAATATCTATATTTCTGTACCCAGGATGCTTATGGAGACCAAGAATTCTGCCACTTTATTGAGCTGCTTTATTACCAAATGAAAATGCTGAATGTAAGATGCCCACTTGACATATCTATATTTCTAAATCTGAGATGGTTGGTGATTGGTATGCAGAATTACCTCTTTACCAAGAAGATAATGGCAGCACTGCTTAAGCTCTTGGACCGATACATAGAATTCCTTGTTGTAGGTGTTGTAATTGAGCTTAGTCTGTAGCAGTTTCTTGGAATAATAAAGCTATGAGATTTCTTCCCCACTTAGGTAACACTCCTATGGCATATTGGGAAGTGTCAATCTCAAGCTTAAATGATTCTGTCAAGTTAGAGACAGCAAGTGCTGGATTGGAGTAAAGTGTTTTTCAAATGGCTAACTGCTTGAGTGATGAGGGTTCTAGTTAAGATCTCTTTGACAGGTGAGTTGATGTAGATGGGGGGTAAAATGCCAGTAATCATGAATGCACTTTCAATAGAAATATTGTACCACTCAGAAACCCTTAAGACATGAAATGTTTAACAGAGTGGGCCAATTCTGAAGGACCTTTACTTTATTGATTTCTGCATGTACTCTCTGCTCATTAAGGAGGAACCCCGATTATTTAACAGAGGTTTGACCAAAGGACTTAATTGTGTAGGCTTGAAGATGTTGGCAAAGAAGATCTAAAACTATTTGCACATTGGCAAGTTGGCCATTCCAGGTCTTGCCATAGACCAAGATGGAGTAAAAATTACAATAGAATGTGACAGGTGGATTGGTGAGTTCAAAAGACAAAACCAACCACTCAGAGCATCCAAAATTGGTCTTTAAGCTATTTTGCAAGCATCACAGTGCTCCATTCAGACTTGGCGGCATCTAAAAGTAAAGTCAATCTTTAGTGAAGTACTTGGCTCAAAACCATTTTCAAGTTCGATAGACTCTTCTATTCTTTTGTACCAGTACATATCTGTGCACATTTTATTAATGTTTTGGTATCTGCTAAGATATTGGTATATGTTATAATTATTATTGCAAAAGGCAATTTTTATTTTCTCAGTGTCACTACGTCACATCTCTATTTCAATTTATAAATTTGTTTCATTATTTAAAATTATCTTATTCTGCAAGATGATTTTTCTCCTTTTGTGCAGGCCTCAAGTAACTTTGCAAAAGGCAATTTTTATTTTCTCAGTGTCACTACGTCACATCTCTATTTCAATTTATAAATTTGTTTCATTATTTAAAATTATCTTATTCTGCAAGATGATTTTTCTGCTTTTGTGCAGGCCTCAAGTAACTATAGCAACTGCTATTGTATTCTGCCATCGCTTCTTTCATCGTCAATCCCATGCAAGGAATGATAGATATGTGAGTAAAATTTTTATGTACATGCAGATTTTAAAACTCATTACTTCTTAGATCTCATGCGAAGAAAATGCTGGTTTAGAAGATTATGTGTAGAGTTGTTTCAAAAGGATTGAGCTTTTCCAGTTTTTATTTTTACTATTTTTTTTTGTATTAGTAATCGTGCAAAAAAACATTTACATGGTTGCAATAAGCATTGACCAGCATTTATATGTCTCTTACTGCATTATGCAGTATATGTAAAGTACTCAGCTAGTATTCTATCCTATACTACAGTTAACTGTGTAGTAGCTGTCTATACTCATCAGGTATAATTACATTGCTTATAGCTACAAAAGGTAGGGGACTGTCAAAGAATCTAAAGTTTTACCCAGCTCTGCTTTCTCCAAAGTTCTCCCCTGGAAGGCTGTCAGGAGGTGGGTAATTAACTGATAAGTCTTCATGGGATCTAACAGCTTCAATGCCCATGTCTGAGTTAGTGTTCATGTGGATCCTTGTATGATGCTTGTTCTTTCTTGCCAATTCTTACATTTCCTCTAAAGTTTTACCCAGCTCTGCTTTCTCCAAAGTTCTTCAGCAGTTCAACCATGCCCCTAAGGAGTGGGATGCTTGCTTCCTTGTTGAATGCCCATGTATGACCAAATTTGATTTCATTGGTGTTCATTAGTACAACTCCATACTGCAGAAACTTCATGAACTTTTGCTTTGAAATCTCCATCGTTAATGTTACCTGCACAACAATTTTGTGAAACATGAGTTTCTTGTAAAACTCAGTAAGCGTTCTTTTCACCTCTTGCAGCTTTTCCTCATTCCTTTTGGTCCAAATGTGCCATAAAATTTCAATGGTTAGAACAAGCCAAAACAAATTACATTCTTTGCTTAAACCATCAACTTTACCAAAAAGAATTTCTTTCCACTTTATGTTGCCAAACCAACCATTAAAATTAAAGAAAAACAGGTTCCAAACCTCTTTTGCAAAAAGACATTCAAAGAAAATATGTTTCACTGTTTCAGGCTGTCTGCAAAAGCTACACAAATCAATATCAGCATGGTTGAACTTATAAGGCAACTTCTGCAGAATTAATGACCACTTAAAACATGCTTTCTTTGGCTCTAAACTGTTAGCCCAATTATTAATGAAAACAGAATGCCAATTTTTATTATTCAGAGACAGGTTCCACGCTTGATTCAAATAATCAGAAATAACATTGTTATTAGTTAAAGATTTATAAATAATTTTTGAGTTAAGCTTATGGAGTGGGGTGCCATCTTTCCACTTGAGATGGCTCAAAGTATTAGAATTGCTGCTGCACTTTCTGGGCAGCTGGATGGACTCACAGGATTTTTTAATCATGGAGTAGGTCCTCTGATTAGAGGAGGGCAGACCATACTCCTTACTAAGGGTGTCCCAGCTCTTCAAGTCACCATTGATTAGGATATCATTAAAGCACCTTATCCCTTTAGCTGCCCAGCTCTTGGCCGAGCAACCTCGTAGGAGTGCTGGGGGCTTGTCCTTATGCCTTAGCTTCCACCATATGGATCTCTCAGCCATAAGACAATTATTATTGTCAATCACATTCTTATTATTAATTCTGTTATTCACAATTTCCCAAGCTTTCTAGAGGCTTCTGAAGACTACAGATCCTGCTGGCAACACTGAAAAGGTACCTGCCACAAGGTCACTAAAAGGAAGTGATTTCCATGATTTGGCCAGTCTTGGGACAGCCAAGTGAATATTGTTCCTTATGAGAACTTTCCAGGGTTCATTCCCGTGAAGAGACTTTATAATCCACTTGACAGCAAGGGCAATCCCATGCAATCTCGGATCTTTCAAGCCCAGACCACCCCCCCACTCCCCCTTCCCCCCCTCCCCCCTTGCCTTTTCAACACAACACCATTCCCACTTAACCAGGTGCTGCTTCCTTTTGCCTTTACCATCCGAACAAAGGAACTTCCTGATCCTCTTTTGGATCTCATTTATTTGGTAGCTATGGAAGAGCCATACAGAGTAGTACAAACTGTAAGAGGCCAATTTTTTTGGCAGACTTGCATTCTGCCTGCCAAGGTGAGGTGTTGCTTATCCCACTTTCCAAGTTTGTTCTCAATCTCCTCTTTTATCCACTGCCACATGTTCTTTAAACATGGGTTTATTACAAACGGAATCCCCAAATACTTCACTTGTTTGTTAGGGCCCCTCCATTGCAGCTCAAACTTTTCCAGCCAGTTGGGAGGGATATCTTGCCATCCCACCACAATAGATTTAGCATTAGATATCTTCGCACCTGAGGCAAGGCAAAAGACCTTTAATTTTTCCATAAGGGATTCCATGTTCTTTTCATCTAGTTCTAGAAAAATGGCTTTATCATCTGCAAACTGTAAATTCAAGAGTTCCTCCTTGTTTGGAAGGGAGACGCCTTTCACAATGGGGGATGTTGAGGACTCCCTTAATAGATAGAAGATTGCATCAGCAGCAATTACAAACAAGGTAGGGGCGAGAGGGCACCCTTGCCTAATTGGTCTTTCCAGTAGGATTTCATTAGTTAGAGACCCATTGATCTCCACCTGAGCATTGGCATCTTTCATGAGAACTCTAACCCAGTTGCAAAAGTTTTGTGGAAAGCCAAATGCTTCCAAGGAGAAAAGTAGAAAATCTGAAAATCCCATTCTATTCTATCATATGCTTTTTCAAAATCTAACAGCAACATTGCAATCCTCTGATCCGAGATCCTGGCCCAATTCATGGCCTCCCAACTTGTAATTAAGTTTTCAAGAATATACCTGCCCTTAATGAAGCCAGTCTGAGTTGAGGTGATGAACTTTGGAAGTATATCCACCAGTCTATTGGCTAGAGCTTTGGCCAAAATCTTGTATGAAACATTTGATAAGGTGATGGGCCTCCAATTCTTAAGGAGAGTTTTATCACCATCTTTTGGCAGGAGCTTGATAATGCCTTTGTTGATTTCTTTGCCTAGAGAACCATTGATGGCAGTTTCCTAGTACACTTGGAGGAGGTCTTCACTTACCCATTCAATATTCTGTTTGTAGAATTCCACTGTGAGGCCATCAGCCCCAGGCGACTTATCATTGTTTAAAGCAAGGATAGCAGCTTTGATTTCCTCTAGTGTGATTTCTTTGTCAAGGTTCATAACAAGCTCTTCAGTTAGTTTCTTGGGGATCACATTCTTGCACAGTTCTCTTGGCTGGATAGTTTCCCTATTGACACCTCCTGAAGAGAACAAGCTCTTGTAGAAGTTATGGAAGGCTTACTTAATTTTCTCTTGATCACTGATAGCACTGCCCTCTAACCAGATATTATCAATGCTCTCTTTTGCCTCCTTGCTTTTCAAGGTTTTGAAGAAGAACTTGTTTCCTCTATCCCCATTTTTCAGCCAATTCATTTTGGATCTGACCCTCATTCACTGCACTTTTTTGGTTTGGAGTTTCCTTAAGGAATCTTTACTCATGGAGACATCTTCAGAGAGTACAATGCTGGATGGATCATTTTGAATTTTGCTCTCTGCTTTTAACAGTTCTTTATTCAAATGTAGTTCCTCTTGTCTAGAATCCATAGCTTTCTTCTTACCCACTGTCCAAAAAATTATCTTCCAGCTTTTGGTATTTTGCATCCACCTCTCCCTTGCAGATGCATCTTCAACATCCATCTATTGATCTCTCTGAGAGTGAAGATTTCATTGTTGCAATCTTGATCTCCCAGCAAATTGGTGTTCAACTTGAACAGATTATCTTTGACATATCCTCTTTATAATTCACTTTTATTTTTGTCAAAAATGGATGGTGATCAGAGAGGGAGAAAGGATACACTTGGACATTATGGCCCTCTTCATTCTTGTCAAAACTGAAATAATTTTTGTTGGCATAAAATCTGTCTAATCTACAGTATAACCTATTGCTTCCTTTCTGAGAGTTGCACCAAGTGTACCAAATGCAGTTGTTCTCTTTTTTGTTCCCAAGCAGTGGGTTCATCGGTTGATGCTTAGACTTCATCCTGGACCAAAAGTACAACTCATTGCCTTTCCAATCCATTATGCTTCCTCCACATTTATCCTCTTGATGTTCCGTTTTTATTTTTACTATTGAAAAGATATTATTATTTATTTATCTCACGAGTTGTCATTTTCCTTTATTTGGAAGAACGGTGATTTTCACAATCTCGTATCCCTTTGTTTGTCTGTATCTTTTTAATACTTGATATAAAGTATTTTAAATCTATGTTTTTTAGTTTTAGATTTTCTGGATCACCATGTCATTTTGTGTATTTAAGTTTTCCAAATAAGAAGAAAATGACAGCACACAAAGTTGTGTCTGCAAACAAATTATCAGACTTTATCTTTGAATCTGATGACTATCTATTTTTGTGTGGTCTGAATTGTGGCTTACATGGCATGCTAGATGAATCAAACAAACGTCGTAATTTCTTGCAATATGAAATGCTTGAAGGCAATAGTGCTAGATGGTGCGATCAGCTGCTTACAAAGAAAAATAAATCACAGCAAGAATTTCATTAAGCATTTGACTGAAAAAAAAACTGTTACATACAGATGCTTAAAATAATAGAATTTAATGAATTGAAACAAGGCAAAATAATATACTAATACAATTAACATATACAAGCAATTATAAACCTCATTCAGATGCTTGGCAAACCTATTGTCAATGAATTAAACCATTTATACTTTATTGGAGGTTGAATCTACATAGAATGAATGAATAAAAAAATCTTTTGACTTTGTGTAGCATGAGCAGTGGTAAGCAGAATGCTTGAAGGAAACAGACAAAGATGATGGATACTTAACTAGATTAAAATTGATAGCAAATAGGATCAGTGAAGTGCTATAGAAGTAAGGAAGTTTGAATATGGTGTGTAAAATGCAGAACAAAGAGGACACAAAGAAGAAGAATTTCAAGTCAAGTACTGCCCATAGGTGACCTTAAAGTTTTAAACCATGCAATATCAAGGACAGTTTGTACATCCTGAAAACAAATGTAAAAGAGGTTGCAACCTTCATCTTCAAACAATGGTGGATACAGAAATCATAAAGTTTGATAATATTTGACAGGCCATAATAATCTGTAATGTCCCCTTTTTAATTTTTCTTATTTTTCTTTAAATAATAAAATCTAACTCACAATTACAGCAGCACAAAAAACAGCATTATTTGAAATCCCATCATTGAGAATTGACCCAAGATCTTCTTCATTGGGTCCCATTAGTCATATTGTGCTTAATGTTATGTTTTAGATCCCTTGTAGTCTTTGTTTGGTGCCTGAGTGTCTAAAATTTAAATTACCATGGTTGAGGGCTTCATGGTTCTTGCAAAGACCCAGGTAGTATTCTAGAGTTTCTAACTAGTTGTGTAGTTTGCAAATTGTTTAGGAACCTTTGATTCTTGCTGCCTCCTTTGTTTTGTGGACTTTCAAAGTTTGTGTGAAGTTTGTAATTCTTGCAAGTTGTGTGTGGGCATTTGATTTCCACCTATTGTCTTCTATAGACTTTTGGAACTCTAGCACAAGTGTGCAATTCTAGCGAATTGTGTTCCAACATCTCCCCACACTCAGATCTTACCAGCCCCCTTGCTGAAACAGGATGCATTTCACCTCTGAGCTATCTTGTCATGCCAAGACCTGGACCCCCAGAGACCTTGGGGAGGCTATCGAATCTCCTTTTAAAAGAGGAGTCAACTGTGACCCCTGGCTGTTGGTTGTGCCTTACTGCCAATCAATAGTTCCATTTACAGTTGCTGCCATTTACCATTAGAATTATGTTTACATTTTTTTTGATCTGCAGTTCAATTTCATCTGTTACTCTGATTTCTTTGCTAGACTGTGTACAGCCATCTTGCACCCTTTTGTGGAACCCCCTGGCATGTTCTAGGTGCACAGATTGTAGTCACATTCTTAACTGCTGTGTTTGAAGTGGGTGCCTTATTTTAGGTTCTGTGTGGGGGCCTGCAAGATATAGATTATTTTACACTTCCTGGAGCTTGCAGACCCTAAGTTAGTGTTGTATCATATAGTCTATTAACCTAGATAAACACTATGATCATTGCCCTTTGAGAAGGATAGTGATAATTTATTAATTTATTATGTTTGTTATTGTCTTAATGAATAAAAATGTGTTATCTTGGATTCAATTTCAAAATAATAATAAATTAAAATTAAGTTTTTTAGTAAACATGCTCTTTTTAACAGGTTGGATGAGGTTTTCTATTGGGGCCTTCACCCTTAAGGAGAAGATAGACGTTATTACATTTGAAAAGACTAAGATACAGACTTTAAATCCTTCTTACCATAAAGGAACTCACATGAAAATACTTGAATCATCCAAGTTAACGAGCCTACAGAAACTTAAACTAAAAGCTTGGAGAACCAGAGAGAAACCTCTGTGAAACATAAAAAAACTATTTCTAACTAAACAGCTACAGAGAAGAAGAGAATAAACCAAACTGTTATCATCAAGAAAAACTTCTTAAATCAGAAAAACCAGGTCAAGACACTACAGCCACTGATCTTCTAAACTTGCAAGATAAGAGATTATCCATGGTCCATTGAGACCCTGCATTTATTGTCTCTAAGGCTTTCTGACCCTTGCACCCATAGGGGACATTTTTGGGGATGTGGGCACTGGTAGGAAACGTGTCTGCCCTGTTCACTATTTCTGCAAAGAAACTGGAAACGTCCCGGTTACACACTTTTTTTTCAGGGGGCGGCTAGCAGCTAGCGATCCCCTAATTTACCCAGGCACATTTTAGTTAGCTTTCTTTTCGATAAAAAACTTATAACCTTTCATTGTCTGTTTGGTTTTTGACATTCCCATCTAAGATCTAGAAAAATTATGAAAATGGTCTGTGCCATGAAGGTCTGTGGGGTTTTGAAGGTCTTCATTTGGGATTCATGGTGGGGGCTCCGCCCGTTGACCTTGCCTTGTATCACAACAGGAAACATGCTAGGGGTGCTGCACCTTGACCTTGGTAGGGGCATTGCAACCAAACCCCTCTCAAACTATAAGTTTGACCAACCAATAGAGCAATGATTAATCATAACAAAATCTAAAAATTACATATACCCTGTTACAGATCTTTGCATCTTCACAGTTGAAGTCACAGTCAAGGATTATCTTGTTTCATACATTTGACAAGGACAGCCACATACAAAGTTGGCATGCTACAGCCATTATACTGCTGAATATGAGTTAAGTCATAGTCGGCAGGAAATGCCACTTTCAAAATGCCAAAATGTTTCAATCATTTCCTGCACAGACAAGTCATATAACAATCCCATCTATTATTATCACAGCTGAGGTCAAACGAGAACATAACCAGTTATCTTCTTACTTAACCCTTCCTCTTTATTATTGAGTTTGACAGCAGAACATGCGAGTCTTGAAGGCATCAGGAAAACTTCAATAATAAATCCCTCACCTGAATATACACAACAGGCAGGTATGTCTTTATTAATTTATGCTCTAATATATATTATAAAGAACATCATAATTCCTATTCAATTACCCATGCTCACGAGGGTTCTATAATGTCTATGATGAATTCTTGATCAGTGTTATCATATTAATGTTTGAAATTTCCTTATATTCTAAAGTCTTCCCTATTTTTATGATAGCTGTCCCCTAAAAAAGGCCTTTTAAAAAGTTCCAGAAACACGTCCCGCCCCCTGCTGTCCCATCCTGGAAACTTGTGGGAGAATAGGTTTTTTCCCATAAATGGGGGTTGTTATTGTTTGTTGATTATTTTATTCTTTTAAAAAAATTGTTTTATTTATTTATTGTTTTGATGTATAAAATATATGAACATAAAAGAAATAAAAGATAAATAATTATAGCTGGCAACTTCGTTCTAATCTATAGCTGGCTCAAACTATGGATAAAAATACCAAGAAAGACCAATTACGAGTCCATGAAAAATATTAATAAATCATTGTTGACAGCAGCTAAATTGTGCAATACAGAGTATCAAATATTGTTTCTGATAGAGATAAGTTGAAGAAAGATCTGTAGTATCTGAAAGCAAAATTTGAGCAGACTTGATTCCTTGGTCTGAATGTTTAGAGTTTGTTCCATCTTCCAAAATTGTAAAGTATGTAGTAGTTATAAAGCAGTCGTCATGGTCTATTGTTTCCTTGGTATCAGCCCCTACTATGTAGGTTCCAGTGATATCAGCTGTGGCATTACTACCAGCAGTGGACGCCACACTGGCTATACATTACTAACAACTTCCCTTATTACAGCAATGGGTTTTTGGCAAAGTAGCTGGATATGCCCCTGCTCCTCCCTAGGCGCGCATATACCCATGTCCAATATGGATACAGATACGATACGGCATGGATAGATGTTGGATACTGTACCCACACGTGCCCAAAGAAAATCTGATATTCCAGCTGTGCTGGATACTGTGTGATTTGATTTTCAAAAAATATTGATGTGAATCCTCCTAAACTTAATCTTAAAAGACTTCAATCGTGTAATTATTTTTTATTTTTTGTTTTGTATGAACAAAACCTACATTAAATGAGGAAGACAAATGAAACATTTTAATTTTTTCTATTTCAGCGAACCATTTTTCTGGGTCTTCTTGCACTGCAACTACAATTTTTTTTGGTGTCTTAATTTTTATAGATGTAAGGAAGTTAATTGTTTATAATTTTATATTTTTATTATGTTGTTTAAAGTTAGATATTTAAAAAAAAAATAAAATTATTTTTTAAATATAATTTATAAATAAAATTTATTCATATATGTTTAATTGTTTATTCTTTACTAAATTATTAATATTAAAATATATATTTACTTGCTTTTAAAGTAATGAAAATCTCCTCTAATAACTTAGAAAATTGTGTTAAATATATGTGTGTTTTTTTATGAGTGTCGTATCCATATTGGGGGTCTTAAAAATGGCTGTATATATCCAATACCATATCTGTATTTGTATCCGTAGCTATGTCCATGCAACTTTGGTTTTTGGTGCTCATGTAGTGTACTTCTATGAGGTTTTGGAGAAGTTCAAAAATAATAAATTATTGATAGCTGCCATTGTTTCCATGGTATCTGCCCCTACTTTCCAGCTTCCAGCAATATCGGTTATGGCATCACTACCAGCAGTGGATACCACTCTGGCTATTCATTATCAATTTACCGATAACTTACCTTCTAAGTTCTAACAGCAATGGTTTTTCTAGTGTTTGGCTTCTTTTTAATGGGGGTGTACTTCCAGGAGGTTTTCGAGCAGTTTAAAATTACAAATGATAAATTATTGATAGTTGCGTGTTTTGTGAAGAAGCAATACTCGTTTCAGGCTTGATTGTTCTTGGTAGTTAATCTTTTGGGCTTGCATAAACTTGCAACTTACTTGCAGTTTTGTTATAGATGTGTATAGGTCTTTGTTTTGGTACAACAATAGCATTTGTTATATTTGTAGATAGTTTATGACATTCTCTTGCTTTTTCACTGTTTAAATTTATACACTGAAATAATTTATCAGGGTTCATGTGTAAAGGCTGCTGTGTATGTTGTGGAAAGACAAGCTGTACTTCAGAAAAGTTTTGGTACAAAACCTATGCAAGTATTGTGGAAGAATAGTCATTCATTGGAATGATGTGGGTATAACTGAAAACTGTTAATTGTGTCGAGCATGATTGAGAACACTATAGCTTTGCTTCAAATAAGAAGCTACAGTCGCTCAGGTGACTATTGCTTTTCTTAAGAAGACAGTTCAAGTGTTGATAATATATAGTTCTTGCAAGTGGGACTTTCAAACAGAAAGATAGTTAAAAAAAGAAAGATCAAACTGTATTGGTGGGACTCAAAAGCATTTGGTCTATGTTTTATATGGTATAGGTAATCGTTGTTAGACAAGGAATTTTTATGAAGTACTATACGCACTGAAAGCTTAGCCAATCCAAAAGCAGATTTTGGGGTGTATGTGCTCAAGTTGATGTGTCGACATCCTTCCCTCCTTGGAACTAACATCACTTAGAGAACCCCTTTGTGATGAATGCTAATGCAATTGTTTCAAAAAACTACAATCTTTTTCTGAGTGTTGACAGGAGATTGGTGCTGGTACAGCAGACATGCCAGTACTGGGCACACCATTTAAAAAAAAGGAAATGGGTATTTGGAGATACCAGAAAAAATTCAAAATAGATTGTATTAAAAAAATTTGCTAAAATAAAAAAATTGTGAAATACATAAATAATAATTAAATAGATTATAATTTAAAATAGCAAAATTAAAAAGTAAAAACTTGAAACTTAAAATCAAAGTAAAATTACTAAAAAATTAAAATATTAAAAAAAACCTCAAAATTATTGTTACTTAAAAAATAATAAAAAATAAAATTAGTTAATCTATATAAAGTTTAAATTGAAATTGTAAAGCTTAACAGTTAAAAATAAAATAAATTCATAATTATTAACAATTTAAAATTTTAAAGTTTAAAATAAAAAATAAAAAATGTAAACTAAAGTTTTAAAGCTTTAAGTTCAAATTTAAATTAATTGATGGCAAAATAAAACAGAAGAAAAAAATAAAAGCCCTCCCTACCTCTTCTGCTACTGGTTTAGGCTGCTTCTGGAATTGATGCTTGCCCAACTGGTTGGAACTGCTGTTATCAGCCGAGATCTCTTGCCATCCACTCACTGTTATGTGCCAATTCTGCTACTTGAACGCTTAAGTCATTTGATGCTCAGATTTTAAGGTTTTTTTTAAAGGAAACATGAGGAGACATGGATGGGATGTCTTCTGTCATGGGAAATGTTTCTGTACACATCTCTGGTATCGGAGACACATCTACCTGCAACGCTCCTTTTTTCTATGCAAAGTAGCATATCCCACCAGTTGATAGTTTCACTTGACTATAATATCTATCTTTATAATCAGGAGCACCGTAAGGAAATTCCTCTGCTTAAAAGTAAATTCATATTAAATACAAAAATCCTGTATAAGATAAAAGTGATGTTACTGGATTGTGTTCGGGTATGCCAGTATGGCAATTTATTTTTGAAGTTAGGTTCATTTTGGGTATGTTTGCAAGCATATCAAAATCATAAATATATACCTATTTCCACCCTCAAAACAGGAGTTAAGTTTAGAATGCCACATAGCTTGCATATAATAAACAAAACTACACTTTTGAAATGGAGGTATTCGATGAGGAGTCAGTTTTTTTCTCTGCCCCCTTGCTTGATTAAATTACAGACTAAGAACGGAGTGTTGCTGTTTTGTTGTGAAAATGTGGCATGTGGAGCTTGCCACATCCACCCTCATCTTAAACTGACCACCTTTTTCCTTCTGCCCTTTGTTTATTGCAATGCTTGCCATGTGGAGATCAAAGAGTAATTGCTTGTGTTTGAAACGGTTATGAAGCTGTTATATTGTCATTTGCTGAAGAATCAATATTCATTTTCTCTTCTTTCTTCTACAGAATGGTGACAAAGATATCAAGTCTTGGATGCAGCACAGAGGGGAATATCAATTATCTCGTGCAAGTTTCAGCATTCTCACTGCCATCATTTCACTATTGAATTTGATTGAAGTTGGGGCCTGTAATGGCAATAGATGGCATTGCTGATTTTGTGCGAAAATGATATAAAGTGAAGCGACAGGTAGCAATCACCAACATAGTGTGGATAGACCAGTTGATGGTACCATCTGAGAACCTCAATTTAAAAACTGACAGGAGGTTCATATGGGTCTGGACACCATGGAGGAGAGGTCGCACAATTTTTACTCAGCCTCGTACAGAATTAAACACGTGGGCTATCCCACAATAGTTATCTCATTTTACAAAGTTCGGAGGCAAAAAAAGGAAAATAAATAAATAAAAATTAAAAATTTGGCATTTTTAGCCAGGTTCCATGGGTATTTGTTCAGATCTTGTAAAACAGGCCTGGATTTGCTGGTTATGCTCTGCAGTGGACTTGGCTGAATCTGGGTCTCTTTTACAGGACCTTGGATGTCCCCACAGGTAACCACCTGGCCAAGTCTGGGTCCATTTTGCAGGACCTTGGATGGTTCCTTAGGACCCATACCAGGTTCAAAATGGACCTGGATCTGGGGGCTGTCAAGAGTGAACCAGTAACATAGGATAAATCATAAAATTTATGCCCATGTTAATTTCACCCATTGAGAAAGAAGATGCAGAACAAATAGCAACAATATGGGATATGAATTTTGTGGGGAATGAAGGTTATATAGAGAATTGGAAGATTGTTGCCAAGAATATGCAGGTGGAATTGATGACGAATGGTGATAGATCAATTCAAATTTGCATCAGGAACTAAAATTTCCAGTTCAATTCTATATGCTTTGAAGATTGTTTACATATCATTTTACTCTCAAAATACACATTATGGGGAGGGGAGTTTTAATGATCTATTCGGGAATCATTGTTCACCTTCCCCCCAAAAAATTATGAGATACTTATGAAGAAGCTTACTCTGACTTATTGAGCGTGGGCCAACTCATGGTTGGCATTAAATGTCAATTGTCAAGTTAACCATTGTACAGAGTTATGTTAAATCGGTGTCATGATCACTTATAAATGTGGTGTCATGGCTGGACACTATTTGTACAATATAGATATTCATTAATAGCTTGCATGCACTGGGTGTAGTCCATGCAAGCTATAATTGCCTCTTACGGTGCAAAATTTGCTATCCATCGGAAGTTCTGATTTTTTTTAGTTTACATTGCTAGGATTACTTCATGACTTGAAACTTCTTGTGGAAAAATTGGTTGAGCCAGTATTTCTTGTAGTTGTCATGGCACCTATTATTTAGATGTGATACTCAGCAGTGAAAATGAATATTGATTATTGGTCTTAGATATCTTGGTTTTTCTTCCTTTCTAAGACTATTGTAAATACCTCTTCTTGTATGCAACAGTATTAATGCTTGCATAGGTTTATCATTATGTATGATTTTCCAGAGCAGGCATTGGAGTTTATAGGAACTTCACATTTATCCTTCAAGGTCAAACTTCAAACTAATCTTGAAATGCCTAGCAAGATTGATTTGTAAGGTATGGATTGATGGTTGATTGTGAGGTTTGTGTGGACAAAATAGTAATCTAAATAACTTTTCTAAAAAATTAAACAAAGGAATCAAGTTTTGGAGGCATGAAAACTAATATTTTTATAAAATGTATGTCTGCTTTGGAAAGCACTAGGAGGGTTGTACATTTTGCTAGGGTATGAGTGATTTTAAAAATAAAGCACTTTTACATCTCTCATGTTTTCTGATTCTGTGGTGCATTCTTTTCTGCTGAAGACTATTCTATTAGAAAGTAAATCTAGTTGGGACGTGTATCACAAATAAATATAAGCTAATGATTGTGCCTGGAGTTACTGCAGACTATTGCAACTGGTTGCATGTTTCTTGCTGGAAAGGTAGAGGAAACACCCCGTCCTTTGAAGGATGTAATAATTATCTCATATGAAATTCGTAATAAGAAGGATCCTGAAGCTGTTCAAAAGATCAGGCAGAAGGTAGGTAGATATGGCCACTAGGCTACTAGCTCAGCTTTTCCCATGTGCTGATTTTCATGTCAAGTGATGTTTAGGATGCATTGACTGATCTCTGCTTGATGTTTAAAACGTATTTGCTTTCTCTGATTTTTAAAGGATGACTTTCTTTTTATTGATGACTTTTTCAACAAATATGTGCCTTAGGCTGTTTAATTTGATGTTTTTACCTTACATGCAGGAAGTTTATGAACAACAGAAAGAACTAACTTTGTTTGGGGAAAGAGTTGTGTTGGCAACTTTGGGATTTGATCTCAATGTTCACCATCCATATAAACCACTTGTTGCAGCAATTAAAAAATTCAAGGTTGCTCAAAATGCACTCGCTCAAGTGGCGTGGAATTTTGTAAATGATGGGTAAGTTTTCTTGACTGTATTTGGGATTCTTTTTTAATGAGAGGTCCTTGAAAGGGGTCTCTTTAGTCACTTCTTTTGAGCTCATTGGAATGAAGCAGTGGAAGGGGTGTGCAGGCTGCGCACATCGCTCTGCCTGCAATTTAAACCTCACCACATTGCTGCTGGGGCCATCTTCCTTGCGGCTAAGTTCCTCAAGGTCAAGCTGCCCTCTGACGGGGAGGTGGTCTGGTGGCAGGAGTTTGATGTGACTCCACTACAGTTGGAAGGTTTGCAGTAACAATCTTATGTGGGCCCTTCAGGATTGCTTTTTAGTTTTATGCTGTTTGTCTTTTCAGTTTTCCTTTTAAAGTCTCTATAATTACAGAACTATAAAAGTTTGCTTTCAGCAAAGGAAATTTAGTGAAATTGTATTTTTCCAATATGATATTATGTCAAACCTTCAAATTTGAATCTTGATGTGGTATTTTTGTGCTCATATTTTTCTAATTAATGTATCTAAAGCTTGTTACTGCATAGTGACTTGCATAGAGTGTTTAATTCTGGAAATTAAGACTATGTCCATATGGAAATTTAGCTTTATATTATTATTGTGTTTTTAATGTGGTTGCAGAAATCAGCAACCAAATGCTCGAGTTATACGAGCAAAACAAGGTTGTTCCTCCTGCCCGTGGAAGCGAGATAGGTGGAAGCTCTGGTATAAACAACCAGAATTTTGGGCACTCACAGTCATGCACTGAAGCAGCTCCTAAAAATGGCTATTCTCAGGTTCCTAAATGTGGTTCTCCAGGTCCACCTCTAACTGCACCTGCAATGGGTGCAAGCCATGTACTGAGTACAGATGTTAGAAACAGTGTAAATACTGGGAAATATGTGGGTGCTTCTCACGGAAAACAAAACGATACATTTGTACCCACAGATTATGAAGCAACTTATGGCATGGGTGGAAGTACCACAAGGACCAATGATATGAAGGACCGTTTTAAAGATGGTTGGTTGAATGAAGATTCACGTCAGGATTCAGATCCAGTTGCCAATGATGGAGGCCAAAGTAAATGTGATGATACCATTAACAAACATAATCAGAAAAGAATGAAACATTTTGATGAGAATGAAACTGGCAGTCCAATGGAAAATGAATTAAAGGAGCTAGCAGGTTCAAAGATGACTATGGAAGAAGAGGAGGAGAATGATAGAATGGGGGATGACAGTGGACAGAAGCTTGTATGTGAGGATAGTAAAGGAAAGAAAACTTGGATTGGCTTAGGTGAGGTTAATAAAGACAAAGTTAAGGCAGCCTTGGAAAAAAGGCGGAAGTCACGTGGAGAGGGAATGGATCCACGGCCTATAAAAGGAAAGTTTGAACCAGTAGATGTGGAAGATCTCATTGAGAGAGAACTGGAAAGTGGTATTGAAGCTACTGCTAAAGTGGAAAAAACAAAGGAGAGAAAAGAGAGGGCCAAATTATTGTACAAAGCAGAGCAGGAAACTTCAGAACCTACAAAGGAACAGAGGGAGCACAATGAGAATGGACGAAAGAGAAAGAAATCAAACACAGAGAGCTTTCGTGAGAAGAAATCAATGTCTTGTGAGCAGGATTTTGCTGAAGGAGATCAGGAGAGAGACATCCCAGGAATTCCCTATGATTGCACAGAAGAAGGGGAGCTTCCAGACATGTATGAACAGATGCATTCACCAAGATTGGCAAACAAGCTCTCTCCAGGGTCATATGAACTTGAGAAAGGAGGGAGTCCTGTCAAGAGGCGTGATAATGGAACTCGTGATCAACAGGGACAGAGGGATGTTTCTCATGACAACAAACATCGACATGGCAATCATCACCATCATCATTCTTCACATCAACAGCAACAACAGTACCGGGGAGATAGTGAGAGGGATCGCCATGTTTACAAGGATAGAGATAAGCAAGAGCGAGACCATAAAAAGATCAGATATGATCATGGAAACTGAAATTGAGATGCCATTTGACATGGAAAATAAAAGGTGGTAAAAGATCACCCTTTATTTTCCAATTTCCAAATTAGGTTCTGGTATACTTTGCTACAGAGCTTTAAGGTCTTCATGGAAATTTTGAAATAGTATGTGTGAGGAAGGCTCAGCTGATTGCTATAGTTCTGTGGTAACTTGGGTATGTACCATACTTGAGAATTGTATTTGTTTATTCTAGTGATTCTTCCTTGCTTCATGATAAACTACAATGAGTCTGCCCCTAGATATATGGCTGCTCTCTTCCAATCTGCAAATTTGTCACACATATTCACAAAGCTGTACAGACATTCCTTAGAAATTCTTTCAGGGACTGTTTATTTATCTATTCAACTTGTTTAAGATAAGGCTCTAGAGCGAACTAAAAGACATGCTTTTCCTGTAGATTCTCAGTTACTTTATATTTATACTCTTCTATCCATGACATAGGTCGTAACATGGATAAGAAAATTATCTAACCGTGAGAGACATTAAACATATTCCAGTTGTCGACTCATTTTGAACAGGAAAATTTTGCTAATGAATAAAATGATCTGGTATATGTTGAATGGGATGAGCGCAAATGGTAAATCATCTGGGCTTTGATAATGGATACCCTTTTTCAAATCTCTGAGTGACATGCAACATGTTAAATATGTACAAATGTAGAAAGTTAATTGGGTAAAATACCACATCCAATTTTGGCTGTGGTGTACTCCAATGGACAAGGCCAGGTGCAAGTTGTCAGTGAATTCGATGGGAGAGAATAAGATTCATGGCATCTAAACTGAAGGTCATCTCGAAAGGGGATATGTTAAACCAAAAAAATAAAAATCCGGGATTAATCCTGGTGGATTTATATAAACCATAGAAGATGTACATGGGCCATGCCTGAGTCATTGTTATGCCATTTTATAGCCTATAAACGTTCTCATTTTTCACCAAGTAGAAAGACTCAAAATATGTGCTTTAAAAAAATATAGTATTGGGATTCTATATATGGGGTACCAACCTAGCAACAGAAAGACTATAACATAACTAGCATCCAGCATCATATACAACATAAGCACAATCAAAGAAGAAAGTATTTAAGCACTATAACCATTTTCCACAGCTACCTTAAAGCACTAACAGAATAACGAGATACCCTATTCTACCAATTACTAAGAAATCAAAAGTAACATACTTCCATAGTCGAAGCCTCTCTAATAAACCCTAACAGGCCAAATCATTGCTTTTGACTAAAAATGTGGTTAATGCCAATGGAATACCACAATTAGAATCATGCTTGCCAAGTAGTTATTATAACAATCAATGGCTGAATCTTTGTACCATTGTAGAATTATTTTGGTACGATGCAGTGTAGCTATATAACAATTAATAGCCGGTTGTTAGCACTATTGTAGAATTATTTTGGTCAAATAATTTTTAAACATGGATTGATGGTTCACTCAGCAAGTCCAAAGTCATACCAAAACACCCAAGGCTCATCTAGTCCATTACAATTTACATAATTGTTTTTGGCCACTACGTTCATTTCAGTTAAGTGCATTACAACATGAAAATTTCAGGAAAGGGTAATCTATTCTACTTGAACGAAGGTAATATTTTTTTGGAGAATTAGAAGACGTGAATCCCAACGTATAAATTATAGAAACTTTTGGCTCAAGAAAGTCCAATAAAAAGCATTGATTTGTGATCGATGTGGATTTTAGCTCAACCAAGGGAGTCAAACACTTACAGTGTCGTCCCATTGGGGGGCTTGGGCATCTATTTTCATGGATCAAGTGGTCCCATGAAGCGCTAAAGGATTAATTGGAATCTATTCCTGAAAAATAGCAGCCCCTACATTTTAGGACTGCAAATTTCAGTGTGCGAAATTGAGGTGGGGCTAGAAATTGTCCTTACAGCTTAGGCTTTTTTTGCCACTTGTTTATCACTTAAAATTTTAAATTTCTAAAAAAATTGAATGAGAGAATTTTTATTTATTTATTAATTTTTACCAAAGTACTCCAGTTCATTCCTTAAATTTTGGAGTTCAAACTTTTAATCTGAATTGCAAAATTAAATTTATAGGACCACTAACTTTAAAATATTACTGAAAAATATCAGCACCCACTGAATTTTTTTAAGAAGCCCCTCTATGGGATCTTACCCTTACAGTATTATTGATTTTATGATCCGAACATTCGGGGATAACCATTGATTAAGTAATCAAAACAGTTGGGCGAGTGTTGAATCCATGATTACTTAAGGCTCTACCAATCCAAAAGCATGATTTTTGTGTGCAAATCTGTAGTGGATATGTTAGCACCCACTTCCTCTCATACAACAGTGCCGAAAGGTGGTTGGGTGGTTTGTCAATCTCTTGCCTTGCCAAATAGATAGCTTGTTACAAGAAAATTGGCATATCCCATTAGAGGATTTTATCGATGTGTAATAATATGCAACATTAACAGAAAAAAGACATGGTAATTATTAATTTATTTGTTCCCTGAACAAGTTTAGGGCATTGACTTTTGGCTGATTTCCATCATTTGTACTTTGAGTATTAGTGATTGAAACCTATAGTGAACAAACATATTTTCTAATCTGGAGTGATCACAAAACCAGGGGTAACCAAACGTCACAATATATTGGTTGG
>VDFB02391261.1:0-42211 GCA_007258455.2 Sequoia sempervirens
CTTATATATCTGCCTGAATGTGAACAAATGATTATCCTTTTAACAGCAAGGTTGTTAAGGGAGTCATCTGTTCAAAGAATGTAAAGCACAAGCGTATGACACAAAGGTACAAAAATCCTAGGTTGTTGCTCTTGGCAGGAGCACTTGAATATCAACGCATTTCAAACCAGTTGTCATCTCTTGATACTCTGCTGCAACAGGTTAGATTAATCTTGGCCTTGCAGGTATAATCCTTTCATTAATTAATACAGATCTGAATGTGCATCTTAAGCTCTTCTTTTTATGCTTGCAGGAGATGGACCATCTTAAGATGACAGTGTCGAGGATAGAGGCACACCATCCTAATGTGCTGCTGGTAGAGAAAACAGTTTCTCATCATGCACAAGAATATCTCTTGACAAAGGAAATATCTTTGGTTTTGAATGTCAAGAAACCACTTTTGGAACGTATAGCCCGCTGTACTGGTGCACAAATTGTCCCATCTCTTGACAATCTTGCTGCACCCAAAGTGGGACACTGTGAACTATTTCATGTAGAGAAATTTATAGAGGAGCATGGAAGTGCAGGCCAAACAGGAAGGAGACAATCAAAAACTTTGATGTTCTTTGAGGGTTGTCCAAAGCGTTTGGGATGTACGGTAAGGCACTTATGCTCCTATTATGTGATTCTCATGCATGTGCTTTTAATTTGTTTAATGATTTTTAATTCCATTATTTTGTAGGTTGAAGAACCATTTCATCATTCTCATATGCTTTACATTGGTTTTGGCTGTTTTCATTTGATACATTTTGCATAAAATTTATATTTTTTTTCAAAAAATTATGTTTTTCTCAAAACTTCGTATTTTTTTAAGGTGTCAAGTTTTTGCTGAGTACTCTCTGAGTCAATTTCTTTTGGCTTGCCGAATACTCTTTGAGTCCGAGTTTGTGATTTGTGAACTATGGAGGATACAATGAATAAGTAAGGTGTGATATAAATTTGCATCATAAGCATTTCTTGCTTGCTATTGTGCCTTATTTGCAATACTCGGTTTTCTAGGTCAGTGAATAAAGGTATTCACATCATAAAAATTGATTTGCAATGTTATTTTTGAGAGTATTTGTCTTCTTTTAAAACTTGAGTTAGTTTCGCATATCATTTTGATTTGATAGAAGTATATGTTGCAAGTCCATTCTATGCATTTTACAATGTATTATTGTACTTTTTATGAGTGCTTTGAAAACTGTTGTTTATATAATGTTTTGAATCATCTTATTTATTTCATGTCATTTTGTATTTGACAGAAGTATAGGTTTGATTCCATTCTCTTGTATAAAGTAATTTTGTTTTATTCGTGACTAATATGATAAACTTTCTCAATTCTTGAGGTTAGCAAGTTTTTGGTTTTCTTATCCACTCTGCACTTTAATTTATGGGTAAGGTGAAACGAATTGATGTTGAATTACACATTACTTTGTACTCAAGTTTTACAAGACACATGCTTTTTCTGGGTGAAGCAATGGTGGCCTACTGAAAATTGCATGATGCTATAATAACTTTTCCATGCCATCAATAATCAACTTTGCTTCTAACTTGTGAGTTATTTTATGAAAATTTCCGTTTAAGAAAAAGTGTTTCTTTGCGAGTTATTTTATGAAGATTCCTCGCTTAAGAAAGCGTTCTCTCTATATTTACTCTAAAGTGTATCCTGCTTCAATTTGAAGTGTCTGTTAACTTGTATGTGCATTTGGATTTAGTAATGTGATCTTTTGTTGACCCTTTCTTTAATGGGTTTTGTTTATTATAATAATGCTCCTATAGTTAAAAATATAGTTATCATAGGAAATCAGTGGGAACATTCTTTCTGGGTGGATCATGATGGACTGATTCTGAGATTTCTTTGACCAAAGTTGACAAGATTTGAAAAAATATTATTATTGTTTTCTCCTTGACAAAAGTGTCTCAATAGAAAAGGTGTCAAGTTCACAAGAATTGCCTGTTATCCTCTTTGATTTTTTCTATTGCTGATAGTAGACAGTGCCTGATACTATTGTGTGTTTCTGCTTAAGCTTAATCCTGGGCCATACTGTTTGTAAGGCTTTTATCCCATTATATAAAGAAAACTGCCTGTTGTTTGTCATAAGTCTTTTGCCATTTGCTTTTAGTGGCCATTTTTGCGTTACCATTGCATGATATGAAGGGTTCTAGTTTTTTGGCACGAGACTCCTTGATTATTATTATGCCTTGAGTGTTGTTACAGTTTAATCTCATATTTGGAATATGACATTGCTCTACTTTTTTGTGCTTACCAATTGCATGGAAGTGTCACCCAAAATATTGCTGTTGTTGATTGACACTATTTGTGAATGGTTGCATGCTTATGCTTTGGTGATGTCTAGTCTATTTTTTTGTGCAAATCCCCAAGACATATTGTCTAGAGCCTTGGTCATGGGGTGTATTAGTGCACGAGACTTTAAACACAAATATATATCTTGACTTTAATTCTCTTGTTTAGATAGTGAAAGTTTCCTTTGGAGAGATGGCCTGCAGTTCAGTAGTTATTCAGACATTTGATTAGTCTCTGTGCAAAAGATACTACTGTTTTATTTTCTGCTCATAATTGTCATTTTCTAGCATATATTCTCTGTTTAAGTTGTCAATTATTGCATGCCTTATGTTCTGGATATTTTACTCTAAATTTTCATGCAAAGCCCTGAGTTGTATCGTGTGCAGCCTTGGTCATTGCGGTCCCTGTATGGACCTCTATGGTTTGCAGACGGTTTTGCATGGAAATGAACAGGGTATCTGATACAGATACAGATACAACAAATTTCCAAGACTCCCTGATATGGATACAGCTATATATCAGTGTTACAAGACTCGGACTTGCCTTGGACTCGGCAAGCCGATTTTTGACTCAGACTTGGACTCGGAGCCCAGACTCGCCCACGACTTGACAAAGACTCGGCAAGTAGAAAAACCCAAAAAATTCAGAGATTTTTAAGGATTTAAAACTTGTTTCATGCACCCTTTAATAAGTAAACCTTAAATACACAATAACATCATGAAATAGAAACTACTATGATTCTATACACAAACATATATCGATCACATAAGTATAAACACAAATTTTAGCTGAAGGAAATAAGTAATTACTTAATACCAATAACAGTAGTAAGAGCCAAAACAGTTAGATATATAAATTTTGTCAAAAGTATACAATACTCATGGAATATGAAATCCCTCGCATCAAAAGTTACAAACATATATCAAAAGTAAAACAAAAGCTATAAGTCTATGGCTTAGAGGGGCCTGCATCACCAAGCGTCAGTCCTCCTGCATAGATGTCTAACATAGGTTCTGGATGATGTTGCAGCCATCATCTCTGCTTGTGTCTCAGCCTCAGTGGCACCCAAACCAACATCCAAGGTGTCTCCTCGTGCTCTATCCTCCTCCTTTGCCATGGCTACCGCCTCTGCCTCTCGATCCGCCTGGTCGACCCAATCAAGGTCCTCATTGCTAAAAACAGGATCCTCGACCACAGTGATCCAATCTGATTGTGGATCAACCTCCTCCAATGTGATGGGTGTCAAGTTAGTGCCCAATATCTGTCTATGGCGAAGGCACAAGTTGTAATGAACATAAACAAGATCATTCAATCTCTGCACTGAGAACCTGTTGCGTTTCTTGGAGTGTATGTGCTCAAACATACTACAATTGCGCTGACAACCCGAGGCACTGCATGGTTGGCTCAACACTCGAACCGCAATCCTCTAAAGATTTGGTACTTTAGCACCAAATCTCTCCCACCATACATCTGAGATGAGAAAAAGAAAATAAATAAATCTCATTGTGAATATTTAATATGAACATTAAATATAAAAGATTTAAAAGTGGTAATTTTTAAACTACTGTTATGCCCTTAATAAATTTTTACCGAGTTGCAATTTCGATCGAGTATCTTTGCATATATCTCTTGCAAAGAGATCTCCTTGTGCAAGTCTGAAAATCTCTATCTTGGCAACAATTTGGGCTCCAACATGAGAATCAAACATCCATCTTGAATTCTTTGCGGAATTGGAATGTTGGCTTGAGAAGATATGTTGTTGCGTGTAGGGGCTTGTGAAGCTGGAGGTGCCATTGTCTATCGATGATCTCCCAAATGGGGCGATACTTACTATCAACTCCCCCATAAATGGATCTAATAGCCTCTTTGGCCCTATCCATGCCCTCGTATATGTAGCCCATTGCGGGCTTCTCCCCATCAACAACTCGTAATAGAACCACTAAAGGCTCTGTGAACTGCAATTATTATGAAACATTGACATAAGTAAGAGTCGACAAAAATAAGCAAATAAAATAAAAATAAGAATGAAAATATAATGTAGAATTACTAAACTAATTACTAATTATATTTACCTTGACGATCTCATTAGTAGGCTAAGTCATAGTATTTGTCGAATTTTCGACATGAAATTTGAAATATGTCGAATTTTTGAAAAAAACATGAAATTTGTTCAAGTTCGTATGGCCTAAAAATTACGTGTCTCAGATTTTCGTCGAAATCTCTTTCAGATTTTAAAGGGCACGCAAATGGGAAGTAGTTCAAAGTGTTCATAGGTGTTTCAGGTCTTCAAGGTCGACGAAAATCGACACCCTTTTTGGAAATCATCGGTGCCATCTGTGTTGGGTTTCATTCTGCAAGTTTAAAACACAATTTGCAAGCTTTGTCCTGCAAGCTTTGTCGAAAGGTAGGCCACCTCTTCGATTTTTTGTTTTGTTTTGAAGCTGCATGAAAAATCTAGGGTTTTCGGTAGACTTAATGTTGTATTATTTTATTTATATTAGGTTTTCTTATTTTATTTATATTAGATTTAATATTAGGTTTTATTATTTTATTATATTAGATTTAGAATTAGGTTTTATTATTTTATTAATATTAGATTTAGTATTAGGTTTTATTATTTTATTAATATTAGATTTAATATTTATTTTAGGTTTTATTATTTTATTATTATGAGATTTACTACTTTATTATGTATTCTGTATTCATGTAGATTTAAATTAAATCTTTTAATATTGTGTATTATTTTATATATATTAGGTTTTTAATATTTTATAAAATGTGAAATATTGAATATTTTATTTGTATTAACTATTAAACTTATATTAATAAATTAATATTTAATATATGTAATGATTTCCTTAAACTATTTAGACAATTTTGTGGATATATTACTTATATTTATAAAAAAAAAATACATAAGGTGAATTTAATCCGAATTCTATACTTTTCGAACTTTTTCCTTGCCAAATTTCATTTGAATTTCAAAGCTGCTGAGCTTGAATTCGAATTCGAACCTTGTGACTTAGTCAATAGGTACCCAAAAGCCCTGCTCATCAAAAATCCAACTTGCCACATCATCCCCTGCATTTGTCTTAGCATATGTTTAGAGAGTCCACTCCTCACTAACAAACATCCGCCTCAAAGCTCCCTTTGACTGCAGTAAGGATTGTAGAGTGATGAAGTTGGTAGCAAAGCGTGTTATCCCAGGGCAAGCCAACTCCTTCTGCCCTGTGTATTGCCTCATAAGGTTGAGGACCCATGTGTGATTATATATGAACTTACAAATATTCCTTGCGGTCTCCACACATGCTTTGATCTAGTCAAGCTTGCCAAGATTCTCCAATATGAGGTCAAGACAATGAGCGGCACAAGGTGTCCAAAACAATGATGGGTGCCTATCCATCAATAGTCTACCTGCAACAACATAATTTGCTGCATTATCCGTGACTATTTGCACCACATTCTCCTCCCCTACCTTAGCCAAGACACCCTCCAAAGCCTCACAAAGGAATTCAACATTTTTCGCGTGACCGGATGCATCAATAGATTTGATGAACGGAGTACCACCTGAAAAAGAAACAAAATAAATGATTCAATAAAATATAAATTTAAAATCTTGATTGTTAATCACTAAAGCAATGCATTTTAGGAAGTAAAATATTAACCTGAGGAAGAAACAAGAAAGTTGAGCAATGTCCTATTTCTTCTATTGATCCAACCATCGGTCATGATGGTGCAACCCTTCTTCCTCCAAATTTCTCGCTGCTCCTCTATTTTGGCTTTCACATCAGCCACTTTTGGAGACAAAATGGGGCCTTTTATCTCTTCATCATTAGGGGCTTTGAGCCCTGCCCCACAAATAGTAACTGCATCAATCATATTTTGCCAATATGGAGACCTAACACAAATAAATTAAATTAAATTAGTATTGAAAAATGTATAATTTCAATTTGAATTCAACATAGCTCTAAAAATAAAATTCAAGAGATAAAGAATCAACTATCAATCTATATATTTTAAAACAAAACAAAAGAAGAATTACTTGGCTACATGAAATGGAATGTTGCAATAAAACCAAAAGTCTCCAATTGCAGCTTTGGATGCATCATGTTTATCCTTGTTCCAACCCATGCTCTCAATAGACGGTTGGGAACTCAGAGTAGTCGGTGGCAAAATATATGAATCCAGCCTAGATCCACGAACTCTAGGCCCAATGCTAACGCTACCACTGCCACTACCACTACCAACAACCGAAGGTGAAGACCGTGGAGGAATTGTAGGCATGGAAGAACTTGAATCTCCAACTCCACACATGGCTGCCATCTCCTCTCTTTGCTTCTTTTTTTAACTCTTTTTGTTGTTCGAAGGTTTCCAATTGCACATGCAATTCACGCATTACCTCAGGAGGGACTTGTGTTCAAGGATTAGCATCTTGGCATAGTATACATGCAAGGTGGTATTTCAATCTATTAATGCCACCCCCATGAAAAGTTGTTTTGCAATGAAAACATGTTACTTTCCTATTTTTTGCTCAGGGGTCATAATGGCATGTTTCCAACAAGGGTCTTTTCTATTTTGAGACATTGTGAATGTGATAGAGACAATTTATAGATATAAACAATGCTGCAATAACACATAAATTAAAAAAAATTAACATTCAAAGTTTATATTTTATAATTAAACTAAAAAACCTAGTGTTTGCAAGTTTGCAACTATAAGATTTTTTTTTTTTAAGAATGCCTAGGGTTTGTTCAACCAAAAACTTAAACACACACACCTAGGGTTTGTAACTTGTTCTTTGTTTTAGTAAATAGGAAAAAAAAAGAAGAAAAAAAGAAGAGAAATGAAGTTTTGGTTAAAAAAAACAAAAAATACCTTCAAAACTCAAATATACCTATTCAATCTTCTTTGAAATCAATGGAAATCTCTTTCCAATCCCTTGTAGACTCCTCTAGATGCAGCAAAATCACCTACGAACCTGCACAAATGCGATTCAACAAGCGTTTGGTGCTCAATCTCCTTGCTGATTTTCCTTCAATGCAAATGTGTTTTGGCTCTCTTCTCTCTTTTTTCTCACTTCCTTGGCTTTAGAATGAAATGAAGTGCCTTTTGAAAGAATAGAGGCGAGTATAAAGGCAAAAAGAAAAAACACAGAAAGCTTAAAATATGGTTTTTTTGTACTTTATGATGACCCAGCCACTGGCCAAGTTTGGGGCACGGGACTCACCGGTTCTGGCGAGTGTCGGCGAGTACCTGCATGCTGAGTCTCTGGGCCTCGTTTAGGGTCCCTCGGCTCGCAACTCGCCTAGACTCAGTGAGTTCTTGCAAGTCTTGTAACACTGCTATATATATGTATATCTTTTATTTTATAACATTCTTATTTTATGTTATACATATATAATGTTATTATCTTTTATTTTATAACATACCTCTTTTATGTTATTTATATTTTTTTAACAAGGTCAAAGAAAAGGACCTCTAGGCCCACAAATAATCATGAAGAAACCATTTGCCCATGAGTCAGAAGCCATGGACAAAAGGCCAATGGCAATTCCCTCATTAAACCAGAAATTTAAGGTAAGAGTTACAAAAAAAGGTTAAAGCTCTGAATTTAATTCATCACATCTGATTACAGGAAACCCTCTTATTCCAGATAGCCTATACTTATGAAAGAGACTATATTCTAATATGTTCATGTAGTCAATTTCCTTGCACAAGGAATCTGTTCCAACTAAGGGGCTTTACACCATATACTAAAAACTCTAATAGTAGAGAAAAACAAATGTCTGTACAGTTCAGTGCAATGCATTCTGCGTAAAACAATGGCTTACAAAGACAGGTTCATCTCCATGAATTTGAGAAGTGCTCTCAATCCTGCATTGAAAACTGCATGCTCCAGGTGTTCACCGCTTGAACTGCTGGAGCCAAAATTTGGCTGCTAACTTGCCTCCCCAAAGCCTCCCATCATCACCAGATTGCGCACATGTAGAAAATCACTGCATTCTAAACAGGCTGTCAGACCAATGGGTGCAGAGAATATAAAATTAGTTTTTAGAATCCTGTAACACTCCAATAAAAATGCTGCAAAGTGGTAGCAGCCATCCACCAGAATAAGTTCAAGGGGAAGGTTCCCTGGCCAACTCACTGGAATCAAGGACCTCAATGATGTTTACCCCCCTGTTTTCAGGTTCAACCTCTTCCAATTTCAGCAGGCAGAAGACTCCAAGGCTCAGCTTCCCCTTCTCTTGGTATTCGTATTCCTTGGGTATAATTCTCAGCCTTCCAAATTGCATCCAATTTCTTTTTCTGGCTTGTTCTCTGCTGTACATATTTTCTGAAAATTCCATTTTTGTAACAAATTGCTCCATATTCAAACTGCTGGATATCCTCATCAATAGATGAAGTGTTGCTGGGACTGAAAAGGACAGTCTGAGTCCCAGTTAAGTAGGCAACTTAAATGACATTTAGTTGAGGAACAGATTGCCCAGGATTGTTCCTGGCTTGATGAATACAATCCACTGATGACGTCTCATCCATTCTCATGGCAAGCTAAGCACAAAAAGGATATATGATAGCCCATTTCAGTACCTTTGTTTTTAGATGTCATTGGCCAGTGCCTTCTTCCAATGCTCCATGGCCTACTTTGCATTCATTCTCCTGCTCTCATCAATGAGCCCTTCATCAACCATTAGCTCCTTGAGTTTCAAATCAACTACAGCCCATGATAAGCCTCATGTGAATCTTCTAGGGAGTAATGGTTTCCTATTTTTTGATTTTGTCTTTGGATTATTTTCTCTGAAGATACCTTCCTTGTAGTTCGTCTTTTGTTCCTTCTAATTTTCCTGAAGGATTTCCTATCATGTTCCATTGAGGAAGTCATTCGTGTAAAAAATTGAGGATGCTGTCATAACAAGCATCAAACGACAAAATAGAGGACATATGAGATGTGGCCATGCTCACTGACTTGCAAAGATGTGTGTGCATACATTCCAATAAAATCTTCTCAGTAGGGTATCTATAACAGATTAAAATCAAGTCTATCTGAAAGGAGAAGAGAAAGCAAATACTTGATTTTTCGGAGATGAGAGGAGATTTTTTTTTTCTAGCAGAGCAGAAAAATAATTCATGATCACTATGATAGTGCAAGACAGAACCAATGTGGTGGCATAGTTATTCAAGTTCAAACTGCAATTTTAGAAAATTTTAAAGTCTGTCTTTATATCTAAATGAGATCCAACCAACTAAAGATGTTCACCAGCCCTAAGCCACTAAAGAGGGAAAGAGAAGGCAAGAGCCGCAAGAAAAAATCTATGCGAGAGTACCCAACCAGGAGAGCTGGCAAAAAGGAAGTCCAGAAACATGGAAAAAACCAATTGTAGGGAACAGGTAGAAAGAAGGCTTTACTCTGAGAGAGGAGGATATCAAATGAAAGGGAAATGCAGGAAAAGGTGAAGATCACTTGCTTCATTTCTCGTGTTCTGCTATCGATGTGAGAATGGCTGAATGAGGAGAGGGATATGGAGAAAAGGGAAGCTCTCATGCACATGTGGGAGAGGCTAGGTGGGGGGAAAAAGACAGGTGTCCATGCTAAGAATGCAATAAAGCAAAAAAGAAATTTAAAAGGCCAAGAAAGGAAAGGTCTCGGAACATGGGGAGCCCTATCTAGAGCAGTTGGGTTTTCTAGGATAGGGTCGAAAAATGGGGAGTGACAGATAAAAGCTTTGGACCAACAATCTCAACCAAATTAACATCTAGATTTACCAAATGTTCAGTCACTTGATTACTGGCTCTTCTGATGTGCCAGTAGGATGATACTGCAATTTCAGGGCCCATTTCATTGCTTTGATAATTTTTCTTACTTAATGATTATTTCCCTTCTTGAAGATGGAATTCTTCGTAACGCTTTAGCTTCCTCCACATTATTTGAAGTGCTTCCTAGAGCTTCATAGAAGTTAGGATGGGATTGCCAAGATGAATCTGGAAAATCCTAACAGATCCAGATTTGTTTGGGTTTCTTTATGGGGCCCTATTAAAATTATGGTTCCACTGCCAACATGTTCTTAATTGGGGTTTCCTGTTTGACTTTGCTACCCCTTTTCTTGCTTCTTCCCACCTCTTTGTCAGGGACCTTCTCAAGAGCTATACTTTAGTTTTAAATATGTTGTGATCCACCTGATTTATAGCTCCATCCTCGAGAGGTCAGATAATGATAAATTACTTTCTGTGCAAAATTTTAACAAAAACTTTGTTAGGGGACAGTTGCTTTTGGAGAAAGATCCTTGTATTCCTCTCATGCCAAACTGTGCTAACCATAGTTACAAACTCGGACTCAACAAAACAATTTTATTTATTTGGCTACTTGATAACTAAAAAATACTTAAATATTTGGGAAAAAACCATAAATTTATGGAAAATACAACTACAAAATGTATTAAATGAGTTTGGCGGGGTTTTGGGGGCAACACTCCCAGCAGGGTTGAGTGGTAGCATTCTTGTGGGGTTTGGGCCCAATGGGGCCTTTGGGACTTTATGGAAATCATGTTCACACCTCTGATTAATTTTGCTTAGTGGGCTGATCATACAAGAAGATGGCCAAGGCAAAGTTCATTATCTTGGATTCTGTGAAGTATCATTTGATTTCTTACATTGCTGAAAAGAAATCAGCAAAGGAGATGCTTGATAACTTGATCACTCTTTAGTAGAGTTTGAAAATCTCTCTGAAGATGTTGCTGAAAAACAAACTCGGTGCTACTTGCATGAGTGATACAAACATGGTAGCCACCTACCTAATGAAGATAATAGAACTTAGTGATCAACTTGCAAGGATTAGGGTTATGGTAGAGGAAGAAGAATTGATACCCCTAGCCTTAATTAGGTTTTCACCATCTTGTGAACCCTTAGTTAGGGGTGTTTGTGCTTGTGAGAAGCTTCCCAGTTTTGTAAATATTCGGGATGATTTCATCCAAGAGGAGGCTAGATTGAAGATTGTTTCAGATAAAGTAGAAGAGAGTCAGAACCTAGCCTTCATTGGGAAGATGAGGAAAGGAGAATTTAGGAAGGGTTAGAAGAGCAAGAAGGAAAAAATAGTTTCTTTGGACAAGGGGAAGAAAGACTAGAGTCACATGAAGTGTTTCAAGTGCCACAAAATCGGCCACCATGCATCTCAGTGTCTCAAGAAGAAGAGAGCCAAGTAGCAATGATTGGGGTTTGCATGGAGTATAGAAACTTTAGCTGAAGTAGATGAAGCATCTAGACTTGAGACAACTCTCTCCATGGTGTCATGCATATCCACTGACACTATTTTTGGTGTAGGATGTTATGTGGACATCAAAGTATCTAGGCACAGATCTTTATAACAAGGCTTTCTGTCGATTTCAGGAGTAGAAGGTTGCAATACAGGTAAACTTGGTATCCTGTTGTATACCTTGGAATTCCTACTGCTCTAAATATGCAAATCTAAACTAAGAAATGGAAATAACAAAATACCAAGGACACCTCAAGATTAGCCAAAAGATTGATACAATGAAAAGGAATGCAAACAAGATAAAACACAAACACTTTTACCTCCCTTGTTGTTGATACCTCTTTGATTGGCCCTTGCTTGGATTGGTTGTGTGCTCCTTAGATGATGGATTGACTATATGCAAGATTCAATATGCAAGATGATGAACAAAGATGGTTGAATGATTGAAAAGGCTTGAGGATTCAAATGGACAGCATGTAGTTATCAAAATGCAAAGTGTTTGGGAAGCAAATGGGCAGCATGTAGTTGCTCAAATGAAGAAGTGTTGGAAATGCCCTTGAGGAGGGGGTATTTATAGGAGATTTTGAATTCTGTAGAGAATTCAAGGGCAAGATTGATCCAACAAGGTCAAGATGAAGGGCTATGGTGGGTTGAGAACCCACAAGCTCTCACATCTTGACATGTGGAGGGTGAAGTGGACAAGAGGATATGAGATGGAGATGAGTTGTCAAAAAGGTACATGAGGTGGAAAATGACATGCACCTTGGGGGATGAGAGGATTTCCACAAAAAGGGATTTCTTGTCCCCAAGTGGTAGTGAAAGGGACATTTGAGGAATTTTAGAATTCCTCAAAAATCTACATGGGAAAAGGAAAGGTGGTTGGGAGGATAAATGTGAATTAAAAATTCACATTCCTAGGATGATCTAGAGGATAAAAGGTGGGCTCCAAAAAGGTGGGACTTGGTCACATGTGGAGATTGACAAGTCCAAGGTTCTAGAAGCCTTGGAGAGTAAAATGTGAATTAAAAATTCACATATAAGAGAGAATCTGGGAAAAATAAAAAGGAATTAAAAATTCGGAGAATGATTAGGCTTAATTAATCAATAATTAGAAGATAAATAAGGATTAAAAGCCAACTTGCAAAAGTTGAGGATGTGATACATCCTAATCAAGGATTAGGCATGTGCACATCCCTAATGAAGAATTAGGAAATGGATTAGGATTAGATGAAAATGACATGTGAGGAATTAAATAAATGTAATATTTATTTAATTTATTTGATGAAAAGAGGATTAAGGAGGGTAAGGTATTAATTAAATACCTTAGGGATTTGGCAGAATTAAAGATATTAATTAAATAATAGTAATATTACGTAATTAACTCGGATAAGAGGATGTTTAGACGAAAAGTGATAAATTTGGATAAATTAAGTGTCCAAATTTAAATGTCTACACCTGTTACTGGGACAAAGACTGTTTCTTTCTGCATGCCTTCATGGAATAAAGACTGTTTCTTTTTGCACTACTACATGTGATGTTAATGAGTTAGATGATGTCTTGTATGTTTTGGTTTGACAGAGTCATTTTTCAGTTTCTTGCTTGACAGATCTACAATGTATTGTTGTTTGATGGTCAGCAAGTGATTATTAGAGAACATAGCCTTTAAACCGGTCAACTTTTTGGCTAGAGTAGTTTAAGATGGTGGCCAATACAAGCTACTTGCTAATCCAATTATGTAGGTATGTCAAGATGCCATGTAGAGGAGTGATTAATCTCTATGG
This sequence comes from Sequoia sempervirens, assembly GCA_007258455.2. Classification (NCBI taxonomy): domain Eukaryota; kingdom Viridiplantae; phylum Streptophyta; class Pinopsida; order Cupressales; family Cupressaceae; genus Sequoia; species Sequoia sempervirens. Next base: position 13,352 of record VDFB02391261.1, read on the forward strand.
AGATAATTTCCAAACCTACTATGGAATTGTTGATTGATTCCATGCATGCAACTAAAAGGAGTATTGAAGAGAACTAGGACAAATTTATTGGTAAAAGATTCTCTAAGAAAGAGGGAGTTGATTTTTGTTGAGGTTTTTGCTTTAGATAATCAGGTTGTAGACATTTTGACAAAGCCTTGTAAAAAGTGAAGTTTGAATTACTGATAATGAAGTTGGGGTTGATGGAAAACACCATCCTTGTGAAGAAGGGAATGCTAGATTTAATAGGGGTTGCTCAAATTGTGATTTGGTGGTGTAGAAATTAGGAGAAACCAGAACTTATTTTTAGTTTTTTTGTAACTTCCATTTTAGACTTGGATTTTATTCTAAGTTTGGGTACTTTTATTAGTTTACTTGAGGCACTGATTTTAGACTATTTTTTGGTGCTGCTGCCTTATTTTGGGTGGACAACAGTCATATTCTTAGTTTTTTGCTAGGTGGACATAAACATATATTTTAGTTTTTTGCATGATTTTGGGGGGCAACAGTGATATATTGTAATGTGCTGAACTGAAAGTTTTCTGATTTTTCACTTTAAAAATAACAAGCATGATACCTTAACACTTTTTGATAACCAAGATTCCAATGTGGGCAAGGTGAGAGTGTACAGTGAAAGGGTTAGAATAATATTATAATAAAATGCTTGTTGGAGGCAAGTTGCACAACTCAATATTGCAACGGTTAAAAAAATCTAGAAGTAATAAAATGCTTATTTAGGTGGCAAGCTTTCCAGATCAATTAGAAACAAAAAACTAAAATAATTGAAGCTAGTTTTGGCAGCAAGCTTTCTAGAACAATTTACAAACTTAATATTAAATCTGGGGGTGAACTGCACATATTACACAATATAAATCTGCAGCTGATACAATATTGGTTCTAGTGGCAAGTCTTCCAAAATAATACAAGATTATATTAACCGGTGGAGAATCACACAGTTTTTTAGCGTTCTTTTAAATCAGCTGAATAACAAAAAATATAGTAATAATCAAATATTGCAAATCAGATTCCAACATCAGACAGTACCAAATTGCTACTTCTCAAAATATTCAAAGTACCAGCTAAGTTGTATGGCTGCATATCATGATTGTGTGGCAAGCTGTACACAATTAAATAGCAGCTTATTAGGCTGCAAACTTCCTTAAGCAAATGTATGGCAGCACTATTGAATCATATGAATATTACCTCACAATAAAGTTGACCCACCATATGAATTATAAGGCAGCTTGGAAACAAGTATTACTTACTCTTTAAAAAGAGTATGGTAGCCTATATTAAATTATATCTTTACTGCCTTTTTAGTTTTGACCCATTCCAAATAGTTCAGCAGTCAATGAAAACTCCTTAGAATGTACGGCACCCAAGTAGGTGTAAAGGGTATAAAATATGTATGGCTCTCACATCAAATAATACGAGTCCTCAAATTCTATGGCAACTTAAAATATAGCTGCAGATTTTGGTTTATTAAAAGGGAATAGTATGACTGGCAACAACATATGACACAAATAATATAAAAAGTGTGGCTGGGTATGGAAAATGCTATGGCCAATAATATGAAGGATTACAGTAGCATGATGGTACAATCAATCTTAATCAGAATATTTGATCCATAAATCATATAAATATAATTTTCTAGTTTGGAACCATCCAAACTGACAAAAACATAAACTCACATAAGTATGAAAATCAGCAAACTAGAATGGAAGACAACTATAATTCCAAATCTTCAAGATGCTTGTGAAATAATCATTCCGCACATATGCAGTCCTTGGATGGAATCACCTCTAATGGATATGTGGGTTTTCATTTCCAAATCCAATCTATTTTTATATGTGGATATGAACACTAGGTGCTCGATCTTTGGGAAAGGGGTTTTGGCAACAATACAATGGATGTTTTCTTCTTTCCCAAACCTCTATTTTTATAGGCTATTATTTTCTTTTTCCCTTTTTCCTCCAAATTTTTATTTTAAAAGTGTCTAGAAAGGCCTTCTAACAAAACATTTATGGCCTTTTTCCTAACTACACTTTATTAGGTCCACTTTTGAGCATTACATTGGACCTATTTTTTGAAATAAAATTATATTAAGTTGCCTTTTTCATAAAATAAAGTCAGACAAAATATTGTTTAAATTTTTTCCTTAGCTTAATTGGAAAAAAGGGACATAGCATACATTTTAGAGTTTTCATTAAGTTAAAGACATTGTTTTTTGTCTTTTGATCGTCTAAGTTAGAGTCTTTCACTGAGCACATCATAAGTATGATCAAGGTTGCACATATGGATCAACTATGTAGGGCAACATATATGACAACATGGACTCCATGATAGAAAAAAATATAAAATAAATAGCAGCTAAGGAGATTGACCCCACAAAAACAATTTTGAAAACAAGTGCAAAAAAAATTGTTGTTGATTGCTGGTAGAAGATGACCACATCCTTGCATCTCATAGCATTTGCTTTGTTTCCCAAATATTACAACACAAAGACACTTTCTTTGCTCAAAAGGGTGGCACCATATAGAGATTTTGAATTTAGTAGACCCTTTCCAAATCCAAATGTAGAGGACACAGTGGTGGGTAAGTTTGGCAATTTTTTATATCTTAAACAAATCACAGTCTTAGCACTCTTCTAGACAAGTACAATGATTCTTGGACATGGTGGTACCTCCATGGCCAAGGCTCGGTTTACCTACAGAACCTTGCAATCACAGCTCTATCACTGATATGAGTATTAGTGTACCAATCATGGGCTCCCTGAGTTATAAAGCAACTATTGGAATGTTATCTGTCACTAACTATTTATGGTTGAAAGTTACAAATGACTAGTTGGAGTCATACTTGATAAGTTATACTATTTTTTCGTTGAAGTCTTGTAGACTGGGCTCTGTGAATGTTTTAGTTGGTGGATGGAAGGCAGGAGGATGACAGATCTTTAGTCTTAAATAAGAAGCAATACAAATGAAGTTATCTACTTTCTATTTAATTAGATAACTGTAAGAATAGAAATCGGATATAAAAGCAGAGAAAGTAATGAGATGACAAATTGGCTAAAGTCCTCATAGAACAAATTGGCATGCTGTGTAGGTTGGGACCTAAAAACCCAGCTTAACTTTTCACCTTTACCTCCTAATCATATTATTCACCATGTTCCACCAGTCCTTTCAGTCTTTTCATGTTCATGGATCCCTCAAATTTGCATTTGTATGGTTTGTATCATGTTCATGGATCCCTCAATTGTGCTACTATTGATTCTAAACTTGGTTTGTTGTTGTTATAAAATTACACCCTGGTTCAGGGTTAATTCCGGAGAGATTCAGTGAATTCAACAGGTTCGGATCAAATCTGTGCCAGTTCTGGCCAAACATTTTAACTATGATGATCTCTGTATGTAGAGTTATATTATATTAACATGTTATGTGGCAAGTGATTTGTGGACAGATGGTTAACGGTAGAAGTTATGGCTAGTGGTTTAGTGGTTCAATGACTTAATCTCTGTTAATAACTAAATGACATGTTAGGGTGAGTGTTGAGTTAGTAGTGTTTGGCTGGACGCTGCCATGACAGTTCCACCTCTGTACACCAACATGCATATCCAACAGTAGATATTATATTTCATGTCTTAACTTTATCTGAATCTCTGTTTTCAGATGTGATTCTCTATGTGTTTGATTTTGCATGTCAATGGTAAAATAGAGAGCTTTCTTTATATTGCTGCTTATTCTGGGCTAAAGATGTATTTGAATGGAATAACGTGTGGTGGTTTAAGAAAACTGAAAGTGGATTCAAATTATTAGTTTGGTGAATTACACCTGAAGTAGCAACTTGCTTTCAAGATTCTCTTCCAAGAAGATGTTTTATGATGCGTGTTGTTTGTTAAATTTGATTCATATTACTTGTTGATGATCACTTATACATGTTTATAGTGTCTAGATCACCTTACAACAGTGTTAAAATGACATATTAGCCTGAAAACAAATTTATACGTCAATGGATAAGGTAACAGTCTAAACAATCAAATTAAGTTCAAATAAATGTATGAGGATTGTTAAACAACCCTTCATATGCTTCATATGCCAAAAAGTCTCAAATTTAATTTTTTTCAATTTGTTCAAGTTACTTTTTGTTTATTCTTGTCCTTGATAGAGGTCCTGTTTAAGATGTAAACTGTACTGCAGTGTGGTAATTGTGTGTAAATGAATCATACGTATAAGGCAAAAAATCAAGTTGATAATGTCTATTCTATTGATTCATGTCATGTCTTAAGTAAGTCATAAGATAAATTGTAACAATGGAGGAAGTGAGATAGGATGTAAGAGTTAAGGGAGTAGAGCATGGAACGCTAGGAGAGGAGATAAGTAAGAGTTCCTATTTATATTCTTTGTAAACTGGAAAATTTAAGTAAGGCCATTGTCATAAATCTTCCTAGTACATGAGCATTATCACAGTTAGAACAAGGGATGGTTCATACAAGTTCCAATCAAGAGATCTGTTATATCCTGTGTTGTCTTGAGTTTGGTTTCTGAGTTCCTACGTAGACTATATGAAGTCCACAATTTTAGAGAATGAGCTAGCAGTTTGAGGATCCTTTTGTCATGTCTATATTGTGACGAGTTTAAAGATATGCTCCATTTGTTGGTGTCTGAATGAAAGAATTTAACAAATTTATAGTCAAAGGCATGTTGAAGTTGGCAGATATGGAAGGTCCATATCAAGTTTAATATGTTGAACCTCATGAAAAGTTGCAGATGTTAAAGTCCCATGATGAATTCTAAATATTGAAAAAATTAAAGTATTGTCAGAAGCCTTAGAAAATGAACTTCATAATGAAAGCAGTTCAAAGAAATTCAACTCTATATAATAAAATTATGCTTGTGACAAGTCCAATAGTTTCACCTATCTGCCTGGATTGGTCTTAGAAATTTGTTTGACCACCCCGGACCTGAAAAATAGCCAGCTAAAAGTATACCATCTCTGATTGTGGCTTGCTATTGTGACCGGGATGGTAAGTAAAACAAATGCCTTGGGTCGATCCACATAGTAAAGTATCATTGAAATTCATTATTACTACCAATGTCTGGTTATTAATGATTCATGTGGCAGCTCTAATTCTATTGTTGACAGCAATGCTAAATTCAAAACCACTATTTTATTGGGTTCTCTTAAAAGAGTCCCCGTGCCTGCTCTGCGAGCGCCCAGGGGAGCACCTTGGACACCTTGGGTTCCCTGTGGGTTGTGTAACCATAGGGGACCCGGGGCATCCGAGGCACTCCTGGGTGCTCCTAGGTGCTCCATGGGCACCAGTGCCTAGGGGGTGCCTAAAAAACACTTAAAACATTAAAAAAACTTGCAAAAAATGAAACTTAAACCATAGACATATATGATATATGACATAATGTTGAAATTTTGAACTATCAATTGGCATTTATCTTTATCTTTTGAACTATCAAATGTATTTACAATTCTGTATATTTTAAATTCTTTTGCAGCCATACCAAAATGCACCATACCAAAGAATTTTTTTTGCCGTATTGGCGTACCCGTACCCGATCTTGTACGACAACTGGCAACTTAGCAAAACCATGGTCAATATCAACAGCAGAACCAATCACCTACTTAGTTGAGAACTATACAATCTTGCTTCTGTTGCTGCATTTTCATGGATCTCCTCTGACTTAACTTTGTCCCTTTTCCTTGTGGGGCAGAGCCCGCCCATATGACTTGAGGGATTCTGTCAGTGGGCTTGAGGTGCAGTGCCCTGCAGGTCAAGCTCAGTGTAATGCCCCCCACCATATATCCTAAACCACAATCGCATCTTCTTTTGACTGAAGGTAATCGCTGGTCAAAGAAATAGGTGAGTGGCAACCAAGGGAAAAATTAAATGCAGTGATTCCTAGAATGCAGCAATTCCACCGAGGATACCAGTTAATTAATATGCAGTGATTCACTAAGAATTAAATAATTAATAATTAAGAGAGTTGAGGTAAATTAAGTTGGAATAAAAAGACGTACCCTTTGGAAAGGAGATGTCTATTCCAAAGGTTGCATCATTTCATGAAGATATGAGGATACATAAGGGAGGACAATTCTTTTGCAAAAGGAAACAATGGGGATCAATCAAGCCAGCAGATTGGAAAAAGAAAAATAAGGATTGGAACCTTATTGGAAATAAATATTATTTACTTTATATATATATGCAGTAATGATGCTTGCAGCAATTATTAATCCTTATAAATAATTATGATTCTTCCTTTATTATAAATATAGATGATAGATTCGTATAATAATCTATTTTGAATTTAGAGAAATGATTGCAAAACAGGAAGGCCGATCAGCCTTCCGGGTTCATGAGATGGGAAGTATTGACTTTCCCTTCATCAAGTATGACACCCTCGAGATGCAGTGCTCGTGGGGCTGGGAGGCATATGAGTGCTTCAGGGATGTTGAGGGAAGCAATCTTCATGCATCTTATCAAGCACACCACCTCGAGATGCAATGTTTGTGGGTTGGGAGGCGAATGAGTGCTCCTGGGCTTGATCAAGGAGGATGGAGCGCCACCAAGGTGGAATGAGGGATGGAAGGGTGTCCTAGCTTCCATGCTCTCACAGTACGAGGGCGACCAACTTTGAGATTGCGGCTTGCAAACATTCAACGAATTCCTAATAAAGATTATTATGGGAATCGATAATTAGAATTTGATGTGACTAATGTGCATGGATATCACGATCTTTACTAATGACTATATATATATATATGACTTATGAGCTAATGTCAATTTCTAGTTACTATTATTGTGTGTAGGACCTAAACTAGGATTTATATCTTATAAAGGACATTTCAATTGGTAAATTTATAATCTTAAATATATTACATTTCTTTTTTTTTGGTTCAAATTGTGGTTTTAGGGCAAAATCTAGGAATATCCCAAATAGGGGACATTACACTCAGCTATTACTGACACACCTTATAATGTCCCCATTTCTGATGTCCTCTTTCAGATTAGTCTGATTCAGATACACTTACTATTTTTAGTAAGTGCTATTTTTAGCAGGTGGTCTACCACTGAGCTTTAGTCTTCGGTGAGCCCTTTGGGCATCATAGTTTCTCTCCAGCTTGAGTCTTTGGCGCTACTTACTATTTTTAGTACTAAAAATAGTAAGTCATTTAGGGTAAGTTGGACCTGGTTAGGGTTACCACTTAGCAGCATTTTCAGTTGAGGCAGCAGTTTCTAAGGTTGAAGCATTTTAATATTTGATTTCCCCTTCGAAAATTGGATTATTATAAAGTAACTTTATATATTAATGTTGAGGGTCAAAGGGGACATGAAAAAAAGGTACCAAGGATGCCTAATGTAATGACTTGAAGTGTTTTTAAAGCAACAGAACCATTCTAGAATGCTGAATAAGCCTTGGGCACCCAAGCTATAGTTGGAGCCAAAAAATTACAATAAAATCAAATTAAAGTTACATATGGCGTGGATTTGAAAGGGGTTTTAGGGTTTTGTCATGTGGTCACCCTAATTTGCCAAGAGAAGCTTTTAAAAGCTCATTTTGAACCTCATTTGCTCATGGATGTTTTGGCTGCTTATTGAGATGCTGCTGGTTTTTCACCAGGAGGTCAGATAAATGGAGTTGAGGACGAAAACCCTCAATTTCTAAGGCTGGTTTCGGCAGTGCAAGAACTGCCCTAGTTGGTGGAAGGGTGATTTCATCCAGAAATCACATTTGTGCTTCAAGTTACATATTTCAGTCATTCGAAAATGAAGATTTTTAAGTATTTTTGATGTGGGTCAGTTGTATTTTGGCTTGTGGATGTGCTGCTTCGTTTTGGTGTGGATTGGAGTGGGTTCGGTGGTGATTATCAGATATTTCTGGGCACTTTCAACAGGTACTGAACCTGGTTTTCTGAGTATATCTATTTAACGATAGGGTTTTTCAATCTAGGTATTGGTTCAAATGAAACCTCTTGTCATGGCACCCTAGAAGATATATTTATTGGAATTTATTGATGCAAAACTGAATTTATAAGGTCAAATCGCCCTAGCTGTATGTGGCGCCCAGTTTGGGCATATTTCTGGGTTGTTCGACTTGCATTTGTGGTGGACAAATCTGCACTTAACAGGGTCTGATAGAGTTTGGAATGTGGCGAGTTTAGGAGTTTTCAAGGGCATCTTTATTGGAGATATTATATGCATTTTCTGGAGGAGAAATCTGCTTTTTGTATCATCATTCCTGGTCTGAGATAAACACTTCTGAGTCTGTTTTTACCTAATTGAGAAGTCTGATATACAGTGTAAAACTCAGAAAATTTCTGTAATAAAATCTGAGTAATATAATCTGGAAATTGATCATTGCAAACTAGTTTAATATTGTTATTTTCTGTTCTTTGTGTTATCTATGCATTGTCGTGTTGAAGCATTGAATGGTATATTGAAATATCTAGCATACATCAACAAACCCTAGCAATCAGCAAACAGTATCTCCATTTGCATGTTTAAACTATGAAAAACACATGAAAACACAAAGGCAAACACACTCAGAAAATTATAACAGCAGTGGTGAAGTTTCCAAAATAAAAATAAAAATTTGGGGTCTTATATTACACAGCTCATCCTGTCATTGATGTAAGATAAAGGGCCATGCATGGAAGATCAACCGTTCATCTTCCATACTGTGGTTCCTTTGCTTTTTGTATCATCCATTTTGTATGTACATACATAGATTGAATTAGGCAAGATAGATAGTCATTAATCTCCTTAAACAGATTGTCACATACAAAACATTTAGATTAATAATGTCCTTGAACAGATTGTCACATACAAAATGTTTGGATTTATGGTTGAATATTCTTTGATATTTTAGTTTGTGATTTCTTATTTATAATTTGATTCTGTGAATAATGCATTTAAATTCTAGCAATTTAGAGTGTTGTCCACCATATCTCCTTGGGTATCAATCTGGAGTAACTCACCCATATGTTGGTATATACTACATATAATTTATTTTATGTCAAACTAGAAGAATGCGTTGACAATTGTCAAATGGTAAATGCATGTACATGGGTGCCATGTTGGCCTCACTAGGACACCAAATACAACACTTGACCAAAATACTACTGACACAAATGCCAACAAAAATTTGGTGATCACTAAAGTGACACTATATGTTGTTACTCATAGTTGAAAAACTCGGACTTGGCAAAGGACTCAGCAATAACTCGGCAGGCCCAAAATTTTTAAAAACTCGGGACTCGGCAAAAACTCGAGGAAAAACTCGGCAATAACTCGGAAAATTTATCAAACATTTGAAAATGCACAATTTTAAAAAATATTCTTCAAAAACACACATATAAATTGAATTTGTAGAACATATTACTGATTTCATCATATATAAATCAAAATTAGAGTTTAATACATACCAATGTATCATAGACCAAAAAACAAGTTCAACTTCTAAATACATATCAACTTCGTTTCAATATCAATGAAAATTATATATCATAAATTTCTTCTACGATTGAAACTCAAAATCTTTTGTCACCGCTGTGTGGGTGTTGCTGAAGTAGATGGTATAGCTGCAGTATCCTCAATAGGAGCCTCAACAGGTGCCTCATCCATAGTGATAGGATCAAGCTTTGTATGTGAAGATACTGCCTCTGCTGGCTGACCAAGCTCGCCTTCTTCCTCCTCATATGCTGCCACTTTTGCTTCCCATTCAACTGCCTCTACCTCCCTCTCCATCTTAGCTGCCTCATCATCACTTATACATGGTTCCACATCGACCACATCAGGCTCAACAATCCAATTTGAGAATGGATCAATGTCATCAAGGTCAAGTGTTTCATGTGAACTCTGCCCTTGTACCTTCTTATGCAACCGAAGGTTGTAACGCAGTAGACAGGGTCATTCAAGCACTTTTGAGTCAACCTATTGCGCTTCTTTGTGTGAATGGCCTCAAAGACACTCCAGTTGCGCTCACAACCAGATGCACTACAAGGCTGAGATAAAATGCGAATGGCAAGTTTTTGAAGATTAGGCGTTTTGGCACCATAATCTTCCCACCACAAATCTGCAAGGATAACAATTGCCATTTATAACATAGTCAGGATTTAATAAACTTAAAAATTAACATAAATGGTAAAATAATATTAAACACATGAATTTGTTACCTGGCTGTAGAGTGTCTCCTACGAATGCAAAAATTGGAAAAAAATAATGCCCCTTCTGCCTTTTTATAGCTCTATATCTCATCAAGTATGAGATCTTGAAGGTCATCATCACCAACCAATCTCTCAATACATGTGTTGAGGCCAACAAGAATCTGAAATTCAGAGAGAAATAAAACTTGGGGTTCAAATAGTAGGCAGCAGCATGAATATGTTGGTGGAGTTGTCGGTTCCAGTTCTTGATCCTTGTATTTGTGGCCCAAGAGAAGAAGAGCCCCTCATATCTCTGTGACCTTGTAGAACTGAAATCTGCATATGGGGCTGCCATTGCCTCTGCTGTTCACTTTTTATTTTCCTTTCTTTGGTCAAATGCTGCAAGGAGTGCTTTGGTCTCCCTCTCAATCTCTTCAAATGCATTTTCACATGGTCTAACATCTCGGCAAGGGATTTGTGCAAGGTGGTATTTCAGTCGGTTTATGCCACCATTGATAATCGGGTGCAATAGATGCAAATAACCTCTCCTTGTGCTGCAACTGGTGTTCTATGTTTCTGGCAAAGATCTCTTGGTTTGCCACCGCTCTTTTGACTTGTAGAAGTCATATTCTTTTAGCAAAATATTTAGCAAAAGAGAGACAAGATAAACATTAAGAGATATTTTTACATAAAAATATTTCATTTAGTTCCAAAAAAAGAGGAACTAGATGAAATATTTTTATGTATAATATTCTTATTACAAATTACAATAAGATTTAGAAATATTATTTAAAATCATGTACCATAAAGAGAACTTTTGAAAAAAAATGTTCTGTCACTCCATTGCCTATTTGAATAGCTGAGATAAAGATAAACGAATCTAAAATTTTGCAAACTTTAAACCATTAGCATTAAACACTCATCAATGAAAGCTTTTAGAAAAATTGCAGAACTTTATTATCTTAAAAGTCTGAAAGCATAAATTTATCTTCCTATTCGCCATTAAAAAATCTGAACGCATAGATTTAAACTTAAAAGTCTAAACGCATAATATTATTTTCCTATTCGTGCCATTGAAAAAATCGCGTCACAAGAAAATGGCAAAAAAATACCTGTAAGTCGCGTGCTCTCTTCACTGTATTTTCTGCTCTCATCGCGGATGGCGGATGCAAAATGACAGTTGAAAAAGTCGTGTCTTCTTTTTGTTTTGACTGAAAACCTAATAACATTTCCCTGCGATGAGTTTTCTGCACTTAAAGTGCCTGTTTTTGTGATTTCACAGACAAAAATTGTGGCCCTTTTTCTGTTTGATGCGCCCTGATTAATGAAGCAATTTACTTGCCACCCCTGCTGGAGCGTGAGTACGTGTGCGTCTGCTGGGTAATCGGCGAGTACTGCATCTTTGCTGTTACTAATAACTTTGTATGGAAAAACACATGCTCATATTAGAAAACTGTTTTCAAGTCCCACCATCAATTTATGTATTAGTGGTCGTGTATTGAGTGTTACTATATGAAATTTATATGCTTGTAAGTTGTAATGCACTAAGTGTTCACCATGTATTAAATGCCCTTTTGCACATGACATATGAGTATTAGTTGAGTAGGTGTGAATGGGTTTAATATATTTAATATAACTAGACAGGTTGTTATTGTCTGAGCATGAGAAAAGCATAAAGCAAAGCACTTACATATTTATTGGCATCTTGGAGTTTCTCATATACCCTTGTACTTAGGTTGTGTGTGGTCCTATTAAAGAGTGCAATAGAAGTGTTATTTCAGCTATCCACTTACTCATCATAGGCAACAGTAGTCTTCATTTTAGCTTGTAGCAATCTGCATAACAGAGCTACATTTTAATATTAGTTTGCAGATATATCTTTGTTTCTTTTGTTGCTGGACATTTCAATAGTTATTATATTGTCTTATTACATGAAATATCGCTGCAGCATATTTGAATATAATTATGGGTGGACTGTATGCTTATCTCCATAGTTAATCTTTCACAGATAGGTTTTGGAACACATTGCACATTTCTGGTGAGCTGCGCTTAGGGGTTGATATGTTATTATTCATGGGTGACCGACTGCAAAAAATGCAAAAAATGCTTGGCAAATGTGACAATATGTAAGTGAAATTGGGAACTATTTTGGTTATGTTACTGGAGCTCATCTTGCTTTAATGGCAGCCGTGGAGAAATGGCAAGAAGGAAAGAAACAGATCTGACATTGGCTTGCCCAAGAGGATGGAATTTGGCAGTAGGTACCCTGCTACATTGCTTTCTTCTTGGCAAATGTTGCAGTGCTGGTGTGGATCTATCTCTCATGTGCATAAGAAGAAAAATAAAATTTTGTTATTGCCCTTAAAAGGCATGAGTATGTTTTTTTTAAGAACATAGATTTCCAACAGAAGATATTTGCCAAAGTTCTTCTCAATAGTCTGTGACTATATATTTTTGTCCAAATACTTGCATGCATGTCTTGTATTATTGTGGATGAGATCTGAAGAATAAATAACTCATGTCTAGGACAGAAGTATGAGAAGGTCGTAAAAATGACTATTAATGTTCTTTTAGTGTTCAAAAAATGTCTGTTTTTTGCATATCATAAATTAATGAAAGATATCATTGCACTTAATGTGTGTACTTGAAGCTTGGTGCATGAGGACGTGGTTATTTCTGCAGATGTGGAAGAAGACTGTTTTGTATTGTATTTTTAGTACACAAGTTGCTCAACACATAGAAGGATGTGTCTGCCATCTAGCATAGTGTATACAAGCATGCATAGGAATGTTGAAGGAGGATGCTTGGGAAGAAGCAAGGAATGTGTGCACATGGATTCTAGTCTGTGGGTTAAACACATTTGTTAGAGGGTGAGCATGATAAGTATATTTGCATCTGAGGATATTTTGGAATGCATGAATATCATAAGGAGCATGAACATGTGGGTGGTTAGTTGGTGTGGTAGTCATTAACAAACTGTGAATTTGTTTCATCTTGGAGCAGGATTCATTAGATAAGGAATGATGTTTAACTATGTGAAAGTGATATAAGGTGCCCTCTATGCAGGAAAATATATTGAACTCTGTGCATAGGACATTTATATGACAAATCTGTTGGCATACAAGACAGAAAAAACTGTTTGAGATCTCACATTGCAGTGCATGTAACTTCCACAACGGGAGCTGCGTTGCATCAGACTGGGTGTTGGCACACAGATCTCTAATTTTCAATGATTCTACAATTGTCAAAAACTTTGGTGCTTGATGTTATGGCACACAGTGATGTATTTCTCCAGTGGAAGAAAATAGTGAATGTTGAAAACCATGCAGGATTTGGCATGTAGGCATGAAGAACAAAGAGAGAATGCCTGATGTGTAATGTCAGGATGCACAAGAAGAAGCTACAATGGAATGAGATACATACTAGTGTTACAGGACTCTTCCAGAATCACCAATACTTGGCAAGTCCCAAGGTGGTCAGAGCAAAACTAGTATTGAGGACTTGTGACCTGGCAGGTAGTCTCGGCCAGGTTTATGGAAACAAGGGATAAAAAGCATAAAAAAATGAATATGCGTAAACGTAAAAGCATGAAAGTCAAGTGTTTTTTGAAGGGTTTGGAGGATAGCTACAGACATTGTGAGGGGTGCTGCCCTTGGACCTCGTTGGGGGTGTTGACCCTAGACCCCACAAGGGTTGCTGCCCCTTGACCTAATGGTGGGCATTGCTCCCATACACTTGATCCCATTGGGGGTGCTACTCCCAAATTCCTTCTCTAATTTAAAAAAAACAAAGAAATGAAAATCTTTTTGTGCTATGTTGGATGGAGGAGCAACATTTTTTTAATTTTTTTTGACTTTTCCCGAATTAAATTACATTTATACTTCTAATTTTCTAAGTCAAACCCTATCCTAAGTAATGCTCCTAAGGCTTTAGCAGTATTTGCAGATTTGTCTGAGATACAAGCACATGACTCCACATAGAGCTAGTAATGTTGGGCTAAGGGATACAAGCTTCTTTCCACCATAGCTCAAGACTACATATTGTGGTTTTTGCTTTTTATGCATGGATATCATAATTCACGAGTTTTTTAAACCTTAATCATTTGACAATATTTATATATCTAAAAAATTGTTGTATTCTTCAACTGAATCCGCTTTTATACTTGTGGTCGATGTATACTTGTGTATATCTTCAAAGTAGCTTCTATTTGATTTGTTAGTTGTGTCTTTAAAGTTTATTGATTAAAGGCTGCACGAAACAAATTTTAAATCCTTACAAAAATATATTTCATGGTTTTCTTTTCAATCTGTCGAGTCTTGGTGCCAAGTTTGAATCAGGGTCAAAAATCAGCTTGCCAAGTTTGAGTCTTGTAACACTGATACATACTGAAGGTACAGGTGTTGAATCAAGATGATTGTTGTAGGAATGTTTGGTGCAATTGATGGGGCAACAATACCATTGCATGGTGTACGAGCATATGCTGGATTGCAATGTAGGAGTCTCAAGAATAGTTAGGAGATGGGTGCATGTCTAAGAGGAGCAGAATTTGCAAGATGAGCCAGAATATTGCTGATGGTTTGGGTCTCTTAGTGGCGTTTATTGAAGATCCACATGTTGCTATTCATATCACATATGTACAGATGACATTGCGAGATGCAATAAGAGTGGAACGAAAGAGAACTAAGAAAGAATTCGGTTTGTACAATGATGGTGAAGGATTAGAAGGATACTGCAATGCTCATTCTGCACAGGTATGAAGAGGTTTGAGCTTTGCAATAATAATGTTAGAAATGTGCAAGATCATGGCTACTGCAGAAGCAGACTTGCAGGAATCTTTTGGAGGAATTCACAGTGTGAAAATGGTGTGTGTGGAAGAGGATATGGTGCATGAAGTCTTTTTGCATTGAGCTTCAAGTGCACGTCAAGATTAGGGAGTGTATGAAAGGAAGAGGAAGTTGTTAGAGTTCACATTCATACGAACATTTGTGGCAATATAAGGGAACTGTGTGTCAGCACATTGATGGAAATGGAGATTGCACGGGTGAAGCTTAATTTATTTTTATTATGTGTCAGTTGATGGACTTCTCAAGCTTGAGTATTCGTTAGGATAGAGTTTGCATGCAAGTTGTTATTGGCAGCATCCATACACATGCTCGTGGAGGTATAGGGTAGTAGTTTTAGCTTTTAATAATGTATAGATTAGTTGTTAGTACTCCTTAAGCAAAAGCATCTTGTTAAGAACAGTGCATTATAAAATATTATGCTAAGAAATACATGAAGATATGTTGAAAAGGGTTTTTGCAAGTTGAATTTTGAAAGTGTTGTGTATTTTGGGGAAATGGGGCAGTTTTTTTTATATCTTTTGTGTTTTGAAGGGGAAGCAAAATAATTCTTTGGGATGCCAGCCACATTGGTGAGAATTTTTATCAGCTAGAGACAAGCTGTTTTTAATTGTATAGGATAATGGATGCTGAGAAGTCATGACACAAATTTAAGAGGAATGATGATTTGTAGCTACATGTGTGTTATTAGCATATTCTTGGAGGGTGATATGCACATGCTCAAGGCTTATTCCTTTGTAAAAGATTTGTTGCAGAGATTCCATGTGGATGTTTTAATGGTTAAAGCATTCATGATTTCTATGTGTGGAATTGAAAAGTGATCCATGTTTGTGCTGAATGAGACATACTTTTTTTTTATGATAGTCGACATACTTTTTTTTATGATAGTTTACTGAGATGGCATGTATACTGTAGTATGGATTTAGAGGATAGTTCACATACTTGTGATATCTTGAGCTCAGAATGGCTTGATGACCCACATTGACAAAAGAAAGCATGTGAGATACAGATCTGCACATCATTGTGAGCATGGTGGTAGAGTACAGTTCTCCCACACACGGCAACCATGTGCTGAATAGTAACGAGATTCAAAGTAGCTATTCGTAGGTTTGGGTGAGCCATGTATCCATTTTTCATTCCTATATAGGCATGTTTAGTGGCTGGTTGCTTGGCATGCCAATGAGATGTGGTGGATACCACGCGGACACTCACAATTATAGATTACATCATGGTTTCAAGACTTGTTGAGTACTCACTTAACTCACGAGTTATTTTGTCAACTAAGTAAATTGCTTATCCGAGCTTTCCCAAGTTTTTGGCGAGTTTTCGTGAGTCTTGGAGAGTACTCCCGAGTTTTGTTGAGTATTTAAGTTTTTTTTTTTAATTTGCTGAGTTGCCAAGTCCAAGTCAAAATTTGGTTTGCTGAGTGGTGAGTTTTGAAACTATGGATTATAGTTAGAAACTTAGAAGTTTTACAGCTTGACAAGGAGATTGCTGTTTGATGAGAAAAATTCATGGTTGAATGATGGTTCAAAACTTCCTTGTAGATTGGATGAGGATGATGGGGAGTCCATGCAGTTGTGGTATCTCAACATGTGTTGATGGTGCATGGATTTGATTTGTTGATCAGTATATGATAGGTTCTACCCATGGGTAGCAATGTGTGGATGTCTTTGTTGAATTAAGAAATGGGATGGGGCACAATCGAACGGTGCATTTATGACAAGCTTTTAGATGAATGGAAACAAAGCGCGTTGGTGTGATGTGATTGGGCACACCAAAATGTTCATGTCCAGGTGGTGATGTGACAATGGTAATAACATGTGATTGTTTCTAATGATGAAAGACATGATTGAATTGGGTGAGTTGTTGGTGGGACATCTACCATGTGTTTAAATAATGTATCGTTGGTCATGTATAGGGATCATTATGTGAGAAGTATGTGCACATGTGGTTATGGTTGTAATATATTAAATGTGCACTATGTATTAGAAACTTATTTGAACAGATGATATTCTATTAATTATTAGTGGCAAAGGTGTGAGTTGGTTAGTGGGTTAGAAATATTAGATGTAATTAGCAGGTTTGTTGCTATGTTTAACATGCATGAGAAAAAGAGAAAAGCACACCCCCAATTTGTTTGCAGATATATCTTGTGTTCCCTTTGTTGTCGAGTATTTATAGTAGTTTTTTTATTATACCATTGAATACGACTCCATAGTTGGATGAAATTATGGCGGAATGAATGTTCATTTCTATAGGTAAACTTTCAAAGTGAGGTCTAGGAACCTCTTGTGCACTTTGGGTGAGCTGCTCTTAGGGGTTGATATGCTGGTGTTAATAGGTGAAAGAAACTACAATGAAATGCTTGGCCAAATGCAAGGTAAACTGGCTAACAGTATACATTGAAAAAGGTTCTTAACACATTTTTTTTGGGTTAATATTTAGGAAAGTTTACAAATATGGCTCATACAAGCATTTGACTAAGATTTAGTTCCTTTCAAGTATTAACATGCGACTAATACATAGCTCCTTTCAAGCTTTAACATGAGACTAATATCTAGCTCCTTTTGAGCAACCACACTAGAAACCAACAATGAAGACCAAGAGCCATAACATAGAATTCCACATCGGATGTCACTTTTGGATTTGAACTTGGGTCTTGACAGTAAGAACCCAATGCTTTAATTGATTGAGCTCAACCCCTTTGACCACACACTGAATTTAAGATAATGGACAAGAGTTATATGTGAGAGTCATGCCTGACAAGAGGAGCACTTGGGATAGAAAACATCTTGTAAGATAGACATGAATATGTTTACAACTGGAAAGATCACTGAAGTTGATTGATTGTGAAGGTGCTAAATATTATGGAGATTTGTGATTTCCTGCTATAATTTTGTTCCCTTCAATGAGTAGTTGATCACAGCTTCAAAACATTTGTCAAACCAGAAAGATGCTTCAGTCACATCTGGAGATCTCTGATAATGTTCACATTTTGACCTCTCATGATCTGCTACTTAAATATATTTTGCCATTGGAAGTCACAAATATGGGGGGCATATTATTTTATTGACATTCATGAGAGGAAAATGTCCTTATGGTCCTTTCTCATGGATTTTACAAAGAGGCTTAGCTATAACAGCATACCATGAACTATCTTATTTGACAATCTTTGGTCCTTGTGAAAGAAAGAGCCTCCTGTGCAATAGAATAATTTTAGTAGTCACATTGGGATACATAGTCTAGTTTTTGGGCACGAAAATCCCAAATCTAGAGTCTGGATCTTTAAAATCTGTGGTGTGAAATAGATAACAACCTTTTTGGGATGATTTCTGTGAGTACCTGGTTGCTTGTATCTTCAATTTTTAATTATTTTTACAATGCACATATAATTCAAGCTGAGAAAATTTTGCTCAATATTAACATAATTATACATTTTGACCACCTTTCATTTCAAATCTACATTGATGTCCTGTCTCTTATTGTTGGTAAATGGTAAACTCTTGGACTACCAAGTACTGTGGCACTATGCAAATGACCCTTACATGAGCTTGATTTTATCTTTGCTGATTTGTCAGTAGTATTTGTCAACAACATTGTTACAGCCTTGCTTCATATCCCTTAAAAATCTTACTCCTAGTGGAAGTGTTATTTCTGGGATGCTTGCTAACATGAAAATCAGGTTTTCATATTACATAGAAACTCATTCTTATAAAATTAAATTGGGTTCTTAAAACTGAATTTTTAATTTCCTGTCTAGATTGTTATTGTTATTGTTGATCATTTGCAGAAATTAAGGGACACCATATTATATTATGTTTTCTTGTCTATATCTACTTATAATACTTGCACTGAACTTGACTTTCAGGTTTTGCTCATGGGTTCCAATCGTGATGAATTGAAGAAAATCAAGCATGTTCTTCAGTATACAGTTTTTGCTGCTTATCATTTAGCCCTTGAGACCTCTTTCCTTGCAGATGAAGGTGCTACCTTGCCAGAGCTTCCTTTGAAATCTCCAATAACAGTTGCCTTGCCAGACAAACAACCCAGTTTAGATAGGTCTATTTCGATCATTCCTGGATTTGCTATTCCTGTTCCAGAGCAAATTTTTTCAGGAGAATTACAAACCTTGAAAATAGACAATTCAACACCAAATCTGTCTCTGTTACCAGGTAATTCTCCAATTCTTGATAATGAAGGAAATGGGTCATCTGGGTCTTTGTTACAATTGACCAGTAAATCAAGTTCCCTTTGTAATGGTCCTGTTCAAACAAAAGTCGGTTTTAGGACATCTTCAGAAGAATCTACATATGCTGAAAGTACTAGGGAAAAGCAAGATGTATGCTCACTTGGTCAGAGGCTTTCTCTGCTATCTACTCCTTTAGGTAATGTATCTGGTCTGTCAGCTTCGCTAAGGGCAACCTTGGATGAAAAGGTGGCTCCAATTGATTCAGATGTATTTGGAAAAACGACCACAGATTTTGAAATTAAGGAGGCAAAATTTTCAAATTCAGTGAATGGTTTTGTGAGTTCTGTTGCTTCCATAGCTTGTCTTGATTATCAAATGACCGCAGAGGAACCATCCTTGAAAATGGTGAAGGAGAATCAAGAAATAGCAGAAAATGAAATGAACTCCAAAAAATTTGCCGACAAAAATGCAGAATATAGGAACCAAGAACAAGTTCTCTCAAAAGAAGATTTTCCACCTTCCCCATCTGATCATCAAAGTATATTGGTTTTGTTATCAAGTCGTTGTGTGTTGAAAGGGACAGTGTGCGAGCGTTCTCAACTTTTTCGTATTAAGTATTATGGCAGTTTTGACAAACCTCTAGGAAGGTACCTTCGGGATGACTTATTTGACCAGGTAGAATTTCTGCTGCACCTTTGTTTTCTTCCAATTTATTCTTTTTGGTATCTGGGAAACTTTGAACTGTACATTGATTAGTTTGGGTTTAACAATATAATAAATGCAGAATCCTCGTTGTCGTTTCTGTAATGAACCATCAGAGGCGCATGTCCTTTGCTATACACACCGTCAGGGTAGCCTCACAATATCTGTGAAGCGGGTGCCTCTATTGTTGACATTACCTGGTGAACGTGAAGGAAAAATATGGATGTGGCATCGTTGTCTCAAATGTGCACGGAAAGATGGGGTTCCAGAAGCCACCCGAAGAGTAGTAATGTCTGATGCTGCATGGGGATTATCCTTTGGAAAATTCTTAGAGCTCAGTTTCTCCAACCATGCTGCAGCAAGTAGAGTTGCCAGCTGTGGTCATTCTTTACACAGAGACTGCCTTCGCTTTTATGGGTATGGCACTAAATATTAGGTTTTGTGATATTCTATTTTTCTGAGCTTGTTGATAGTACTTGGTACTTTGGAAGTTTTTATATACTTTCTGCCCTAAGTTGCTTTCTTCATTCAATGTGGCAGGTTTGGAAGTATGATAGCATGCTTCCGATATTCTTCCATCAATGTTCTATCTGTGTATTTACCACCTTCAAAGTTAGAATTCAACGACCCTAATCAGCAAGAATGGCTTAGGAAAGAAGCTGCGGAGGTACCTTATATAGGTTTTATGATTTTGAGAGAATGTTCCCAAGTTAATTGATATGCCTATCATGGCTGTGTCATATAAGCATCAGATCCAAACTGACTTTTTTTATGCATGCAAGCAGGTTGCAGATAAAGTGGAATTGTTTTATGCAGAAGTCTTTGACTTACTCCGTCAGATAGGGCAAAAAATTGCAAGTTCTGGATCACTGTATACTGGTACTAAAGTATCAGAATTAAGAAGACAAATTGCAGAACTTGAAGGACTGTTGCAGACGCAAAAAGCTGCTATTGAGGTGATCATTGTTGATGGTCTAATTTGATGTTGTCTACTCTATGTCATTATGTTCAATGTGAGGATATGTAGAAATTTTTTTGTTGGTTTATTGTGTAATGGAGGATTTTCTACATAATTAGAAATCACTTCTTTATTTAATACTATGTATGATACAACTTGTCAATTTAAACAGGAAATGTTGCAAAGGGCCATCCCAAGTGATTGGCAGCCAGGGAAACCTGTGGCTGATGTTTTAGAGCTAAACCGTCTAAGGCGTTATCTTCTTTGTCTATCCTATTCGTGGGATCGTCATCTTTGGGATTTAGATTTATCCCTTACAACAAAAGATGTCAGGACAGGATCTAGCTCTCCTGAGAATGTTAGAACTCCTTTAAAGGACAGTTCCAGCTTTAAAGAGCTTGCAGAAAGTCAGATTACATGCAATACTGGTGGCCTTGGCAGTCCAGGGATTGAGAACCTTGACTCTAAAATTGATGGAAATAACCTGGACAAAGCTAACATTTCTCGGAATCCACATACTACAGTTATTCCATCTGGTGATGGAAATGCCATATGTGATGGATTGGTGCAACCTGCCATGCCAAATGATTTCAACAAACCCTTTGATAACAAATTAAAGGAAACTTGCAGCATGAATGGAAAATTGGATGATGGTGTCAAAACTTTTGAAGTAGCAGCAAACAGAGTGACCCCTGATGTGAATGATATGGAAAGTCCAGATCATAGCACAAGAGATTTGTCCACTATTGCTAAGGGCATGTTTGATAATTTAGATGTAGAGAATGGTGAATGTTGTACTGATGCCAAAGTTTCTGAAATGATGTCTGTTGAAACAGTTGCTAGTAGATACAGCCAAGATGATTTGGACGGTGATCATGGAACACATTCAGTGTTTGCAGAGGGGCATTTTCAGGTCTTGGCTGATCTTTCTGATACATTAGATGCAGCATGGACAGGTGAGGGTCAGTCTGCAAGTGTTCAAGCCATGCTTGTTAAATCACAGGTGCTAGATATTGGTCCTGTGAATGGGAGTGTTGTTGCAGGTGGCGGTGAACCTGCTGTTAGAAAAGATTTCCAATCTTCCCAACAAACTGCAGCAGGGGGAAAGACCATGTCAGATTCTGTCCTAAATGGTCAAGATAAAAGTGGAATGGAGGTGTCTGACACAAGCACCCCTACCTCACCAGTCAAATTATTGAGTCAGTCTGAAGATTTTGGAAGCTGGATTGGGGCTCCTTTGTCAAATTTATCAAAAAGGCACACCAGAAGTTTCCAGGGAACTGTGTCAGGGTCAATTAGACTAGATTCTCTCCTTGGCTACAGTCCTAAATTTGTATCCTTGTTTAGTAACCTGGGTAGTCATGGAGGAGGAAGGCTAGTTTTACCGTCTGGTGTCAATAACACAGTTATTGCTGTTTATGATGACGAGCCTACAAGTATAATATCATATGCACTATCATCACATGAATATCAGGTTTCCCTACATGACAATGGACCTGATAATGAGAAACAAAAAGAGAAAGACAGAGATAAGGAGAAGGAATATGCAGAATTATTAGGCATGCCGGTAGTCATCTCATATCCTATTTCTTCCTCAGATAGCTCCTCAGACTTAGTTGACTTTCTTTCAAAAGAGAGAGGTTCTGGATCTGAAGATCTCTACTCATATAGTTTGAAAGGTAGTGGTAGTGGGATTTCAGACTTGTCGAGGCCAGTGCATGTAAAAGTATCATTTACTGATGAGGGTCTTCCTGTAAAAACCAAGTACACAGTAACATGTTACTTTGCAAGAGAGTTTGATGCCCTTAGAAGAAAGTGTTGTCCAACAGAAATGGACTTTAGATTGTCACTGAGTCGCTGCAAGAAATGGGGAGCACAAGGTGGAAAGAGTAATGTGTTTTTTGCAAAATCTTTGGATGATAGATTTGTCATAAAACAAGTAACAAGGACAGAATTGGATTCTTTTATCAAGTTTGCACCAGAATATTTCAAATATCTCACAGACTCATTAAGTTCTGGAAGCCCTACATGTTTGGCAAAGATCCTTGGTATTTATCAGGTGAGTGCTCTGGCTGCTGTGTATTTTACATTTGATATTGCCCTCAGAAATCTTTTAAAGAGTTTATTAAGCTTGTTTTTCTTTTTTCGGTCTCTTGATCCTGCATAATTTACTTGTCTTGCAGGTCATCATGAAGCATGCAAAAGGTGGCAGAGAGATTAGGATGGATCTGATGGTAATGGAGAATCTCTTGTTTGGAAGGAATGTCACACGAGTTTATGATCTCAAAGGATCTGGTCGTTCCCGTTACAATTCAGATTCAACAGGAAGCAATAAAGTTCTTTTGGACCAAAACCTTTTAGAAGCTATGCCAACCGCTCCAATATTTCTCGGGAATAAAGCCAAGCGCCTTCTGGAGAGAGCTGTCTGGAATGATACTTCATTTCTAGCGGTAATACTCTTTAATTCTATTTGATGTATATGTAATCCTAGTTGTTTTTTTGCTTAACAAGTCACATGATTTTGTGAATGGTGTTATATGCAGTCGATTGATGTCATGGATTATTCACTGCTTGTTGGAGTTGATGAAGAACGATGTGAGCTGGTTTTAGGTATTATTGATTTTATGAGGCAATATACATGGGACAAACACTTGGAGACATGGGTAAAAGCCTCTGGCATTCTTGGTGGTCCTAAAAACACATCACCTACAGTTATTTCTCCAAAGCAATACAAGAAGCGCTTCCGCAAGGCAATGTCACATTATTTTCTGATGGTCCCTGATCAGTGGTATCCTCCAGCTTTCATCCCCCCTCCTTCGCAAACTGATGTAACTGAAAGTGGTTCTTCATTTTTGACAAGAGATGATGGAGGAGACCAACTTGTCTAGTATATTTTATCAGGCAGTCATCATGCAGGGCTACAGGGCCAGCACAATGACCTTGCTCATCTTTGTACATTGAAAAATCCCCTTGGAAAGGTAATGGGAATCATAGAAGCTTTTTATCTATCCCTAGGATTTGTCCCAATTTTTTGATTTCATTTGCAATGTCTGTACAATTAATTTTCAGATTGTCATTAAGTTGTAGGGCTGTCGATATGTTAGGCCATTGAAAATTGTGTAGATGATTACAGTGTATTATTGGAGATCTGGTTTCTTTTGAGTTGCTGTGTCACCTCTCAAATTTGTTGTGCAACAGTGCCTTGTCGGGCTAATAATAGCTCCCGATCAAAATTGTTTGAGCTTCCAACATATTCCCTCTTGCGTCTCAGTTATATTGAATTTTGGTTAAACAATGTAATAACAGTGGCTGCTTGAACCATACATCCAAGCCTTTGTGAGATAAGGACAACAACTTTATCCTCAGATTATATCAACATACGGTACTTGCTATGATATTTTTCTGCATTTAAGTTACCATTCAATTCTTTCCAAATGGTTTGCATCAGTAAATCATTTTGCAAGTTGAGCAATTATAACTCAAAAGAAGCTTAAATTTGTAAAGCAACTGGCTGGATCTTCAAATTAATGGAAGAAATCATCAAACCCATACTTAGTGTGTTAAATTGAGTGTAAAAAAACAAGGCAGAACTCCCAAGGAAAGGATGCCGACCTTAGTAAGCATTAGTTAATTAACTGATCAGTGAAGAGGTTGACTTCAGAAAATTGGGTTGATCACCTCAGAATGAGGGCCAACCTCAGCAACATGGGACAATCAATCAAACATGAATCACCAGAAAAATTACAAAATGCTGCAATTTGGCAGGGGGCATTATGCAGAAAAGGAAAATTCTCTTGAAAAGTGAAGTTGGACCAATAACACCCTTCTTGGAGAGCACAATTGCAGCAGTATAAGAGCACCTTGAGAGTAGAGACATCGGAGAGGTATTATTACTATTTCCATCCTCAGTAATGCAGATAAGCTAGCTCTTGGGTAACTTCTGTTATATTCACTTGGCTGCTGTTAAGGCCAAAAACAAGGGAATTGCCTTGAAATTCACATCATGGAATAAGTAAAATAATGTTTAAAAATAGTGTCACATTGTGCTGGAATGACAAACATTTATTTTGTCTGCATTGCTTCTGCCAGGCCTGCTTGCTTGGTTGTGGTTTTGCCAGATATTGGAAATTGTTGATATATTTATGTGACAAATTACATGGATGAGGAATTTGTCTGCCTTAGAGAGCCATAGTTAACTTACATATTTTATCCATGCTTGTTTAAATTTCTTCACTTCTGACATTCATAGCAACTAGGCAAAAATCGCATTGGGTCAGAATTTGTAGGATTATCATAATGCTTTATAATAACTAAAAGTTAGATTCCCCTTTTCAATACCAGTTCTGAGTTGGTGGTTCACTGCCTAAGGAAACATCATGCTTTTATCACTCGATTGACATGTGGTGATCCACTTGCTGTTGTAGCAGCTCAGACAGCTTGTCAACAGCACATTGTTCTATTGACTAGATGATTTTCAGCTTACAGACTTGATGTGGATGTACGTATGAGCACGTGTATGGTACCCTTTGGATTTTCTAGCCCTGTTGAAGATGCACTAGACACGATGCAATGTTTTCCCAGCTGCCCTCATCTACAACTGAACCAATTTTATGGTGGACAGTTTGTGCAAAACAAAAATGGTGCTGGTTATTCAAAAGAAAAGCATAACTCTTCCCAGGGAATTTTTGATGTCTTAGGCTTCCCAATACTGGTGTTCAGTTTCGGAATGTTACCTAGTCTCCCTTTGATTTTGTAGGGCTTCCCAATAGCATGTTATAGTTGGTTTCTTTGTCCAAGATATATAATTTTGCGCAGATGGTTTTGGCTGAATGGTGATGTGTATAACAATGATCCGTATTTGATAATAATAGTTTGCAGAAATTCATTAACAAAGCCATTAATTCAATTAGTTAATTAGACTAACACATCACACTCTCAAAACATTTAAAAATTTGACGATCTCAAAAGAGAATGAAGCATGGAAGTTATACATGGGTCTATAGTGGTTGATGATGCTACTTTGGTGATCCAAACACCTTAGGACCTAAAAACAAGTGAATTAGAAAGAAAACAAATAATACATGTACAATTTTGACGATGACATAGTTACCATTTGTAATAGTCTTGTTTATAGAATTGCCATTTGCAACATGGAAATTCTATATGTGCTATGGCAATTGTTGATGTGTCATGGCAATGTGTAAACATGTTAGTTTCGCTCATGGGTGGCAGTTTCAACTTGTTATATTGGTGATTTTGTCTGGAAGAAAGTGAAAAGGGCGTAGAGTCGAGCGTAGGGGTGTGAATGATAAAGTTGCAAAGCTTTGCAAGTATTAGCATATTGCTATAGTGAATGTTCATGCCCTTGGAAGGCTTGGATAAGGCAATAAGCTTTTAACACAATGTAAATAGTGGTAGAAGGCAAATTGCTACTCTTTAGGAGTTTCCTTAATTGTGCTCACCATGGTAAATCTTGTGTTATTCTAAGCTTTTGTGTTGTTTGTAGTTTCCTTTGTTGTGCAACACTTTAAGCACTTAAAAGTGTTGGTGGAACATGAGATTCAATTGGTGCAAATTGCTTTGTCGCAACCATTAATCTTACATATAATCACTAATAGATGCAAATGGCACAAGAAAACATTTGTAGTCTTTGTTAGGTACAATGAAATTTGTCGAACAGTTATACATGTGTTTCTCTTATAGTTAATGCACTTAAAAAATATTATTTAGAGTATATGTATTGATAGTAAAGTTTCTGAACGAGGTAACCATCAAGAAAAACATGTAACCTCTTCTACAAATTGATTATTTGCAGACCAACTTCTAAATGCTAAGTATTTTATAAGGTGGAAATTAAAGCGAATGTGTGTAGAGCAACATTGAAGACAAGGTAGCTTTTGTATTAGTGCCTTGCGTATATATTTCGGTTGTGTAATTCTCTACTTTTTGATTTTTTTGATGGACATTTTATCATCCACATGATTGATTTGCGAACCAATATAGAAGCATAAGCCTTAGGCTGAAACCTCTTTGGTTGAGAGCCAAAGATTGAGGGGTCATCCATTCCACCAAAATTGCTCAGGGAATGTTCTTGTCCTCATGTCTTATGGTGTTGGGGTCTACCACTCAACAAGACTTGATCCATGATGAGCACATTTAGAACCATTCAACTTCCCTTGTAGACCAAGGGTCTATTGATGTAATTCTCTACTTTCATAATAGGAATGGATAATTAGACCATTTGTAGATAATTGTGCCATTGTTTATTATCAAAATTTATTGATTTTAAAATACTTTTAACAAGCATCTAATTCATTTTGGACAAGTTTTTCCCTTTTCTAGGGAGAATAAACTATTGTTTAATTAGAATTTTTTTTTTAAGAATATTAATTACTTATATAGGGCAAGTGATTGGAGATGGAAAGATGAGTATTCATTTGGTCAAAGTAGAAGCCATTTCAATTTGTAGAGAGAACCAAGTACATAAGAAAATCTATTCCTTTTTTTTAACAGGTACATACTTGTGTTCAACTAGTGGCTTGTCATTTAATTGGAGAAATTAATAAAATTTGTTGAGTTAAACCAAAGATAAGTAGTGCACCACCACCTAATTGCAATAACCATTGAGGTGGAAATTGAATATGCATATTGTCTTATTGTATGAATACACGTAAGTCACAAAGTATACATGAATATACATAAGTCACAAAGTATTCACATGAATATACATAAGTCACCAAGTATACACATGAGTACATGCAATACATAAAGTGTACACGTAAAGCATGAAACATACACGTGAATACATGTAATACATAAAGTATACATAGGAAGCATGAAGCATACATGTGAATACACGTGATATATGAGGTATACACAGGAAAGACACACATGCAAAAATGCATTATTGGCCCACTTAAGAAATATGCTAAATGGTTAATTCTAATTAGAGTTGATTTGTACATAGGCTGGTAGGATTAATGCTTTGATACCAATTATAATGTCCCCTTTTTGGACATACTTAGAATTTGCCCTAAAATCACAATTTCCAAGTAAGAGATATTAAATTTTAACTTTTGATAGATTCTAGTTGAGGCCTGTGATAATGTTAGCCAATGATTCATAATATAAATAATTAATTGATCAATTTGTATTGTTACATCCACTACATTATTTGATATATATGTATATTGATCTAGATGAGTAACTCACAATGCTGATTTTGAATTATTATCCCCTCAATAATCCATCATTGGGGAAGATTAGAGAAGGAACCTCAAGAGGGTGCTAGGAGTCTTTCCTACTTCTAAGCCCAAGGGTGGGTAGTCAACCCCCTTGTCTACTTAGCAAGGAATCTCTCCCCCCATTCTTGTACTTCTAGCTCTTCTTCCCATGAACAAATTATAGAGGCCTTAATAATTTATGAATAGATTGATAATGCAATATGAACTACAACTATCAACCATTGTAGAGTTTGGAAAGAAAATTGCAGTAGGGTGCCCGAAAATCCTCCTATCTAAGCCCAAGAGTGGACACTCACCCTCTTGGCCAAAAGTGGCAGGCACATTGGACATCCAACATGTGGTAGTCTACTTAAAAAATCTTCCTATCTAAGCCCAAGAGCGGATACTCACCCTCTTGGCCACAAGTGGCAAGCACATTGGACATCCTAATAGGCCCAAACCATGTAATGACGATGGTGCTATGCGATATATCCTCTCGTTGACACAAAAATAAGTGTTTATTGGAGGAAGTTCCCTAGGTACCCATTGTTTCCGTAGATGTTTGTACCTCAAGGGCACCTCGATGTCGCATATGCCCTCATCATCATAAGAACATGACCCCCCTTCAACAAGAAAAAATTTTATGCGTTTACAGAATTTTCTTCTAATCTTTTGACCTCTAGTTGATCTCCTTCTTTTAGACCTACTACATGTGTGGCTTTCCTCTTCTCTTCTTGAATTTCCCTCGCCCGAGGAAGAAAGATCTGACAAATA
>VDFB02391262.1:0-28867 GCA_007258455.2 Sequoia sempervirens
AAATGTATTCTTTTATTATTTTTTAATATAATATTTATTATGTGATGATTAATCAATAAATGGTGTATTTTTAAATAAAAAATTGATATATTTTTTGAATTTAATGTAATTTCATCTCCACATTTATACAAACTAGTTCTGATATTTAGACAATCTATTTACTTATTTAGTTTAGTTTTGTGACACAAAATTAATCTAGTTTGATTTCTTAACATAAAATTAAGTCTTCAACTTTTAGAGTTTAGAACCCAAGTCAACCATTGACTACTAGTTATTATGTGTCAATTTGAAGCCAAAATATTTAAAATTATATGTTAGAGTGTTTTATTTAAAGAAAAAACCTTTACTCACTTTTAGACATCTACAAACTCTAATTCTAATTCACATAAACATTTAATAAATGTCATGGTACTTCATTCCATCATTAACTTACATTAGCTTTTGAAGTAGTGACAAATTAGGCATCTTACATGATTGCTTATTGTCTTTGATATTTGTTTCAAAATTATTGAATTGAATTTGAAAGCTTTTTAACGTAGGAATGTCTTAGGGATTGTACAATCTTCTATCACCCATAAATATTTTTAATGTATAATTCATTTGATTACATGCATACTATGTTTGTTGTTTGTGTGTTTGTGTTTTATGCATAGAATTTTGTGGTTGCACATATATTGTATAATACTGTAGAAGGCTTTGTCAAAGACTTTTATTCATGCATAGGTTTATTTGGGATAAGAATAAACTTAGAGATTGTGCATAAGGTTGTAGCTTCTATCTATATGAGTTTTATCCATGTAAACATTATATGGAAGGTAGATGGTTCAATGGAAAGAATGTTCACACACACTTTCTAACATGTGGAAAAGCTTAGTAAGCCATTGATGAAGGAGATAAAATGTATTATGAGATGAAAAATTGATGATTGGGATGATGTGGTTGTTAGAATTGTGAAACATGCACAAAACCACAAGCCATATGATTAAACAACAAAAAAATACACCTTCCGCACAAGAGATCTACAAAAAATATATGTAATATTCCTTAACAAAAAAAAGCTACAAAAGAAATAGACTCTCAAAAAGATTTGGAAGCTCAAGATGATAATTATAATGAGGGTTGAGTGCTTATAAGAGAAAAACCCTAAATGAGAAAGGGATCATATCATGACAAGTGTCAACATCATGTGAGATGAGACAAAATGATCTAATATTAGCTCAACTAATAAAAGCATAAAAGTACTCCTCAGTTTAGCTTAAGTGCATGAGAATAAATTAGACTAATAACTAATTAAAGAATAATTAATTATTAGCTAATGCATGATAACTCTAGCAGCCCCCTTAAGATGAACTTATGGAGTAGCTAAAAAATCCTAAAAAGAACGAATGCATGATGGGCCCCGTAAAGAAAAGGCCTGGTAAGGTACCCATGTCCAAACAAAAGAACTCTCAAAACCAGAGAAATAGAGAAAACCACATGGGAAAAACTCTTCTCCAAAAGAGAGTAAGTAAAATGAAGGACTGAAGAAGCCTCCAAATCAAGGTGTGAAGGATTGAGAAGCCTCCAACCAAATAATTTCTTGAAATTGAGAAACACGTAGAACATCATTGAAGCATGAAGAAGTTGTAGACAATTATTGAAAGATGATTGTTGAAATGAAGAACCTCTAGAAATAGGAATGTAAGAGTTTCCATATGGTAAATGATCCATCTCATTGAAATGCATGTAACCAGCCGCAGATGTATGCTGCATCCAAAAGTACATAGGAACAAGAATTGTATACATAGATCACTCCAAACCATGAAACCAAGGAAGCATTAACACCAATAGTAGAAACCCCCCCATAATGTTGAAAAGGGAGAGCCATGACAGGTACACTGAAAAAATGTGTGAAACCAAGAAGTGCATGTAGGAGAAATAACTTGCAAATAAAAGGGTGTGCAAACTAAGGCACACATGCATGAGGCAAGAATCACCAAGATTCACTACTGTCGTGGAAGGTACACTCACTTGACAAAGGTGTGATGGAAAACCAAAGGTAAATATCAACCTTGCCATGGAACTTTATATCATAGTGTGAATACAAAAAACACTATGATGTGCATAATCCCCAAAAAGTATACACCATAATGATACTTTATCTCAGTAGGTCTACAAAAGAGAATGTGCATGAAAATGATGTATACAATGTCCAAATAGGACATAATACTAAAAACACATATAGAATAGTAAAAAAAAAGTCATCCCACACAAACAAAAAGTTTCCAAGACCTGAAGTGTCCAAGTAATTCACTAGAGTGCAAAAAAAAAATCTAAATAAAATGCACCTGGAGAGCAATATGAAAAAAATTCATGGATGGAAGTGAAGATCTCTAAAATATGGTTCCAACATTGCTAGAATCGAGAAAAAACAAAGAAACTAGTCAAAAGTTATGAGCTTAGGATTGAAAACAACACCTCTAACTTCAATAGGCTGTAGAATGTACCAGCAGAAAAAATAGGTAATGAGACCAACACCATTGGAAAGTTGACAAAACCAACTCTCTGATGATATCTCATTTTCCCAAAAACAATATCATATGCTCAAAAACAATATCGTATGCCCAAGTTAGGGCCAAAAGGAAAAAAGACCCCCTTTAGGGCACAAAGGGGTCTTGAAAGGGCCATTTAAGCCAACTATATAAATGTCATCGTCATGCTAAAATCATCAAGAATATATACTAAGAATATTATTTTGTTGTCATTTCAAGAAAAGTGATGTAGATATTTGATTAAAAAATTCTTTTTGTTTTAAAAAATCAAACCTCCAAATTTTTTGCAAAAAAAATTAAACCTACAATTTTTTTTGAAGAAATCCCACGTGAAATTTTCTAGCTTGCAATTAATGGCACTACAATATGGCGTAGGAATCCATACCGTTGTATAGTTTTTTACCTCATAGAACATGTCAACAAAAATCACCTCCATTTTTTTTGATATTTTCTCAAGAGAACAGTTGATCTTTAGGTTTTTGGCCGCTCTCGACACAATGGAGAGGTCTATTTTGTGCCAAAGTGCTCCAAAAATTTATGCACCTCCAAAATTTACAAAAAAAGCAAAGGGGATTCAAATTTAAAGCCTATAACCCTTGTTGAAGAAAAAACCTCATAAATCAAGAAGGGGTTCATTGAATCCGTGCTCTGATACCATGTTATAATTATGAAACAAGCACAAAACCATAAGCCATAGAATCGAATAAAACACAAATACACCTTCCACTCAAAAATATCTGCAAACAATATATGCAATATTCCTCAACAAGAAAAAGCTACTTAAGCAAGAGACTCTAAAAAAGATATGAAAGCTCAAGATGATAATTACAATGAGGGTTGAGTGCTTATAAAAGAAAAACCCTAAATGAGAAAGGAATCAGATCATGACAAGTGTTAACATCACGTGAGATGAGACAAAATGATCTAATATTATCTCAACTAATAATTATTAAATTTCTTCATAAATTCCTTTATTCAATCTTCTCAAAATCAACAACACTTGAAGAAATCAACATTATTCAAATGCAACAATCAAACGCTAAAAAAATATCATACCATAGGTTTTGCTTCAAAATACCACTAACTACTAGGAATATATTCAAAC
This sequence comes from Sequoia sempervirens, assembly GCA_007258455.2. Lineage (NCBI taxonomy): Eukaryota > Viridiplantae > Streptophyta > Pinopsida > Cupressales > Cupressaceae > Sequoia > Sequoia sempervirens. The sequence continues at coordinate 3,637 of VDFB02391262.1, forward strand.
AAGTTTTGGGTTATGTTTCCCTCTTTACCATATTTCTAGAATAGTTTGAATTTTTAAATTATATTAAGAAATGAAAATTTTATCATAGTTTTACTATGACTACAATCTAAAACTTAAAAAATGCCTCAAAAAATATCCATTCTTCATAGCCACAATATAATCGATCTGATACCATATTAAAAATGGTAGAAAAAAGATACATAACATCAAATCAAATCATTGTCACACATAATAAAAGACATAAAATAAGATATTGATTATTGAATTCTTTGGGATAATAATTACATTGATGTGCATTGGCTTTAATAGCTTACATTTCCTATACCAAACTAACTTATGGGAAAGTAACTCCCAAAAACTAACAACTAAGATTATTTGGTTTCTAACTATTAACTACAACTATTTATTTATAAATTGACATCTATATACATTAATTAATTTATTATTATATAATCTAATATCTATCTAATGATGTAATGAATCCAATATTTTGATTATGAATCAATCAAAGACTAAAAAAGTGAAGTGTGCTTGCACAAAGCTAAAATGTTATGCATCCTTATGGTGGGATGATGCAAAAATAGAGAGATGAAAAGTAGGAAAAAATAATATGAATTCTTGGGATCTAATCATTGCTAAATTTAATACGAAGTTCATATTGGTGAATTAATTAGTCTACATAAAATATTTTTAAATTTTAAAATAAAAGGATTCAAATAATATGGACTATATAGAGGAATTCTATAGGTTCAATGTTCAAGATGACCCCACATAGAGGATATTGGAGAAAATATCTCAATTTCTATAAATTGATTACAAGTGTTAGTTCAATGTGAATTCAGTATGATTGAAGTGAGGTTAGTAGAAAAGGCTTATCAATATTCCTTGAAAGGTAGAGGAGAAGGTGACAAAAAATAATAACTCTAGAGGAGAAGGAAGATTATTTAGATGAAGAGAACAATACAATAGTGGTAGAGCACAACAAGGAAAAGGAGAATCTGACATAATATTGAGAAAAAATTATATTCAAAACACAATATACAAAAAATAGGGTATGAATGATAATAGGGGTAGCCAAACAAAGATACGGAAAGATCAAATTACATCATGATAATTAATTTGTGATAAAATAAGGTTAAATGTGATACATGTAGGCTATAGAAAATATATTGTAGCCATTGAAGAGCTTTATTTTTCTAATGCATGTTGTAATGATCTAAACGGAAAGAAATAGGGTGCTTCACCTTTTAGGAGATGAAACACATAAGGGGGGTCCTCCTATTTCACTCTTAGTTCATTAAAGGAATCCATAGAGATCTCAAACTAATGATTCAATTAGGAAAAGAGATTGCTACAAGGTCTCCTTAGGTGTGATTAAAAGGGGGTTCGCCATTAAGAAAATTCTTAGAAATAAATAGATGAAAGTATTATGCAAATATAAAAAATCACAATAATAAACTGAGAATGAACAGAGAAGTACCTAGAAGATTGGAGATGATCAAAACAAGGTCTGCAATCTTGAAATTATGAATTTTGATGTGAACTGGGACTCATACACCAGACGAGGTGATTTAGTCCCAGTTTAGGGTTTCTGGCTGAATTTAGAATCTGCAACTGGCAAACCAAGATCTATAAAAAATTACTGGAAAATGGTATACTAGGACTCATATGCCCAAGGTGGTGATTTAGTCCTAGTATTAGGGTTTGTATGAAACTTTGGTATCCTCTAGTGATCTTTTGTAGCTTCTCTCATGTCTGATCTTCAAGTCTGAAAGTTTGAATTTTGGCTTGTGGGTGACTTTCTAGGAATTCAGATGAATTTTTTTTGACAACTTTGACAACTTTCTTCAATCTCACAACTTATTCTCCAAAGGGATCTTTAAGCCCAAAATACCTAGATCTGCAATCACACATGAAAGGAGAAAAAATGTTGATTTATTAGTGGAAAGGGGTTTGCCTTGGTCAAACACCATTTTGGTAATCAAACCTTGAAATAAAATGAAATGGAATGAAGGAATGATGAATGAACAATACACAATGTTGCAACTCACTAAACGCTTGATTCATGATATGAGATAATGTCTTGAATGCTTGCTTGAATCATGAAACCTACATCACAAATGTTAGCTCAAAAACACACACGATGCATGAAGACTTTGACATGATGCAAGTGATCTTGAATTGATGATCCAAAATGCTTGATAATCGGCTCTTTAATGCTCTTGAATTCTCTTGATCTCATAAACTTGCTAGAATACTTGCTCATAAAAGTTGCTAGGAGAAAATATGTGGAATAACCTTGTATTTATACTTGTTTATTCCAAATTTCTCAAAATTACAACACTACAAGCCGACATCAGATCTAGGAGAATAAAATCTTGCCAAGAATTGCATTCAAAATAGGTACAATCTAAAGCAGAAGTAGCCTACGCTTGGGACACAAATTTCAAGAAAATCTAAGTTCTATTTCATATTCAGGATTAGACCCAGAGACTTAGGTGGGACCCATACGCCCAAGGTGGTGTATGAGTCCCATATCACTAAATCAAGGACTCATAACCCAAAATCATTAAATTATGATTGGTCATTTGATAAGTGTAGGGATTATCTTAAAAAAATACATTAAATAAGGCATAAAGAAGCCCAATTTTAGCAGTGAGGGCCCAAACAAGTGTGAAAATGTAAAGGGGTGCATTTTTCTACACTACATGATCTACAAATTTAAAGTAAAACAAATTTTGTTAATTGTTGATTTCTTCCATTTTGGTATTAATTGCATTAAAATATGGTTTGGTTGCTATTTTAGGTTATTTTCCCCTTAAGATAGACTAAATCATTTTGTGAGCACTCATAATGTTATTTTCCTTATTGATTATTTATTTTTCTATTGTGAAAAATAACTCCATTATGCCATTTTATTTTAATATTATTGTTAGAATAGTTTTAATTGATCTATTTCTTGTACTAGGTTTTGGGTAGTCTTGGTTTATTTTTGAATCTAACAAAACTAAATATAATAAAATACTTATTTTATGAATCTTACTTTGAGGGATATATTCTTACCAAATTTCATGTCATGATGACTTTGTTTGGTCATTAAAAGGGTGGTCTAAAATGATAATTTATATCTAATAAAATCTTTCTATGTGGCTTTGAGGGAAACTAAGACCATGTAGAATTTTTAATCAACACACATACACATTAAAAATATTATCTAAAATAAAATAATACACTTTTCTTTGTGTCCCAAGATTTGGGAATACTATTTTATATAATTATTAAATCAACATTCATCTAGAAGTGGGTTAGGGATTTATGCTTCCACCTATTGAAGAATAAGTAATGATATCTTGCCTATTAGGTATGGGATCAACTTTGTCTATAATTTAAAATAGTGCATCAATGGTGAATGTTGGTATAATAGTAGTAACACTAGCTTGATTAATAATAAGACTATAAATATGATGGAAAACAAGAGGTAAGGATATAGCACTATTAAGATCAAAGGTAGAACTACAAGGAAAATAGGTATTTAAGGTGCTAAAAAGGTGAGATGAATGGATGATATTAGTGGGTAAGGAGAAAAAAAAATCACTAATTAGATGAGAGGAAGATGGAACAATAATGGAAGGTGTAATATCAAGGACACTAGAAGAAAGAACATGAGAAGTGGTGGCTACTCCAAAATTTGTAACATGAGAGGCAAACACAATGAGTGGATCCGCATTAGGATGAGAAGATGAGGGATCACAATAATATGAAAGGTGAGTGGATATGGGGGAATATATAGGATGAAAATAAGTAGAGGAATCCATCATAGTAATAATTCCATGAATAATCTCATACTAAATGATGCACCAATTAGTAAATTGTGAAGAGATGTAGCTAATAGTGAAGGAGAAGAAGCATTTATAAACTTATGAAAGTAATATTCTTGTGAGATAGATATTTCTTATCCAATTGTGTATCATGATCAAAATTAAATTGCTCATTATGATTATCCACACTTGGAATTTCATGAAAAGTGGATGAAGAAGCTATATGAAGATTTGGGTAAGCATTTTTTTTATAAAGGTGAATTAAAGTTTTGACTAACTCCTAGCATAATAAACCACTAGAAAGATAGTGAATAAAAGATCAACAGTAGATATAAATGCACATCTCATAAATATAATGCCCTCAAATTAAAATATCAATAATAAAAATAAAATAAAAAACCCTTTAAGGGGGTGTAAAATTAGAGGGTTTCACCAAAATGAAAAGGATAAAATTACCTCATTTTTAAAAAAATTCTTAGGGTGAAAAAATTAACCAATAATAAACAAAGAATTTAAGAAACTAGTTGTTGAAATATAGTGGATAATTTCTATATGTGCTAAAATAAATGATTTGAAAAATAAATTAGATAAATAAAGGCACACAGTTGCAAAGTCAATGTAGATGTGTTGTGACAAAATGTTCAAAGTGATTCATCAATTTATAAGAAATTTATTAATGATTGGATTGATTCTTTCAAATAAGTAAAGTCGTTGCTTATCATAGTGGGTCACTTCAACAACTATAGTTGTGCTCCTATGGATTTGACTTGTATAAATGTGGATTTGATCTAGATGTTTAGATATGATATTTGTAAATCTTTTTTCATCTTCATCCTTTGTTGAGTATCTATTTTTTTCTACATTAAAACCTTGATTGTTTGATTAGGTGTTAGTGAATAACTAGGAATATTCCTTCCTTTAATCAAATCTTTAGGATACTAAGCAATATCTTTTGGCAATAATTGAAGACAAGTAGGTAAACATGTAGGAAATATCCTAGATGTTGATCTAAGTGAGTATTGAAATAATGAATACTCAAATTGTGCCAATGAATGTATCTTAAATGTTCTTGTCAAATGATTTTTAGAATGATCAAAACTAGCACTTGCACCTAAAGGAGGTTCAAGGATTACACTGATAGAAAACTATATGTATGTTGATATGTTAGAGAGTACATGTGTATGCATGCAAATTCAAATTCTAGTTACATGTGGTTGGATTAAACAATTAATAATAAATGCTAAATAATGGAATGAATAAACTTAGACAATTCTAGATTTTTACTTAAAGAAATTAAGTATTATTTGATAACGAAATATTTGCATACAGATTTAAACATAAAGCAATGCAAATAGAAAAAGAAAGTTGCCATCAAATTGACAAAAACACTCCAAATGGAAATAGAATGTTGCCATCTAGACTTTGTCAAATCAATATTTATCTGAATTTTATGTGAAAAGTGAGATTTTGGAGGCTTTTACCATTAAATATTAGCTGGTTTATCATTCAATGGTAGCTGAAACTTGTTTTCCAATGACTCAACAATGGTTTGCAGGTGAGAGACTTGTTTCAAGGTCAAATCTCACACTATATCTAACCTATTGACTAATTAAATAAAGTTAATCCCTAAATATAACTCTAAAGATGTAAACACTTAATAACTAGTTAGCTAATTAGATGAGCCTTACATTTGAATTTGTAATGTAAAAACTTAGTGATCATTTCCATAAATAATGCAATCAATCTAGATTAATTGTGCAAATTGTAAATCACATTTTAATTGAAACACAATAAAATAATAAAACAGATTCCCCAAACAAGTACAAATGGAAATAAATATAATTCATATTATATTTCAAACTTTCAAACATAAATCATATAATTTATACAAATATCATTACATACAAAAATAGACAAAACAAAATGATTGCAAAAAGAAAAGAAAAAATGCAGAGCATTTTGGTTTAACTTCGGCCTAATGTGTGCCACAGTTGCTAAAAAAACAGAATAACTAGAATGAGCTCAGAGATATTCAGTGTAATCCAATGCCAGGATCAGTTTTCCTTCAGCGAAGTTAGAGAAGATGTTGGCGTGATGTTTATGAACTTGGCAGATTCTGTGCTTTACTGTAGCATTTCCATGATTTCTTTGAGACGAGCAACAACTTCTTTCATGATTGGTCTGAAGTCCATTTCTATTGCAACGCATTCAAAGGCCAATTCGGCAACTGCAGCAACCGTGACCTTCACCTCGTGATTTCTTTCAATCTTCAAATCTGGATCGACCAATTTATCCAAAACACCTCTTCTGATCTTGTCTTTGGCCATATTAGCAAGGCTGATTTCATTTCTATTTCGCTTTGTATCCACCGCTACTTTGGCAGAGATGATCTCCACCAAAACAACTCCTAAACTGTAGACATCAGACTTCTCAGTGAGCTGGAAGCATTGATGGTACTCTGGGTCAACATACCCGGGCGTACCGTGTGGAGCAATTGCGGCGTGTAAGAAATTCACGGGCACCAGTCTGGAAAGCCCAAAATCTGCAACTTTTGCTCTAAAATTTTCGTCTAGAAGAATGTTACTGGATTTAACGTCTCCGTGAAATATGGGCGGATAGATGCTGTGAAGATACGCCAAGGCCTGAGCAGTTTCTATGGCAATGTTTAAGCGAGTTGCCCAAGGCAAGCCTCTGGGAGTTCTTCGGCTTCCATGAAGGTGATCAGACAAGGTCCCGTTTGCAACGAACTCGTAAACAAGCAGTGTTGTTGGACTCTGCGGGCTCGTACAGCCGTAGAGACGAACAAGGTTTGGATGACACAGAGATGACAATATTTGTACCTCGTTGATAAATCCTTCATCTGCTCCGGAGCTTTTCTGATGAAGCCTCCTCACCGCTACAGCTCGTCCGTCCTTAAGTTTACCCACGTATACCGCCCCAAATCCTCCGTCTCCAAGTTCGTTCTTCTCGTCGAAGAAATTTGTCGCCTGCTGAAGTTCCTGACAGGGAAATATGGATAAACTGCCTATCATATACTTTGGATGATCTGCTTCCGTCTCGCTTCTCTGACAATTACTGTAATCAGCTCCAGGCCGGCGGGTATGAAGCCGTTTTCTTCTCGTCACATACAAAATACAAAACACCGCTAGTGCTGCCGTCAGCGCGACAACTCCTATGGAGCCACCTGTATAATGTCATAGATGAAATTTATTTTAACATTTGTTAAGGTCAAATTTTATGAGGATTGCTATAAATAATCACATAGAGGTTCAAGCTGTTTTAATACTTATGGAGAAGGTTTGTGAGTTGGGTTGAAAAAAAGTTAATTTGTAAGATGGATTTAATGGTATTGGTTATTCTTTTGAACTTCCTAGTTTTCTTGGAGGTTATCTTTTTATGTGTTTCAAATTTTTTGTATGGTTTGAAATTTTGACTTGCTCTCTTTTATTCATATTCCTCATAGAATGCTGTTGCAGATTGTTTGGTTAAATGAATTTCTGATGTTGATGATCGTAGATGAAATATTTTGGATTGGAGATCTCTTTCTTCAGCCCATAGCTCAAAACTTATTTCACTCTACTATCATGGTTTGGATTGATAGTTTTCTTTCATGATCTCGTTGATCTTTTATTTTCCTATTCTCTAATGAGACTTGCTATAGGTAAATTTGTAATAAACTTTCTTCAATTTTCATTTTCTAGACTTTAATGACAGCTATTATTGTATGAAAGTCTTCATATAACTCTTTCAATTGTATAAACTAGTGCTTGCACCCCAATGAGGTGCAATGGTTACGCTGATAGCAGGATATAACCTAGCAATATATTGAAGGGCATGGAAAAAAATAATCCCAAGCTTTATCCTAGAACCCTAACACAAATATTTATTATATAAACCTAATTGAGCCCTAACTTTCTTTTTAAATCAATTACTCACATAAAAGTGCAATAGATGCCTCAAGAAGGATATCTCTCGATGTTTTTATATATGTATTATTATTAATATATATATGCTAGTAGCAATCTCAGTGACATGGAAGACAAAATTATTAGGGTTAGGGTTAGGGTTAGGGTTAGGGTTAGGGTTAGGGTGAGCGTTAGGGTCACGATTATGGTTAGGGTGAGGATTAGGGTTGGGATAGCATTAGTAGTATGATTAGGGTCAGGGTTTGGATTAGAGATAAATTAGGCTTAGGATTGGGTTAGAGTTAACAGTAAGATTAGTTTTAAGGTTAGGGTTAGGGTAAGGTTTATAATTAAACCCTAACCCCAACCTTTATTAAACCCCAACTCTAACCTAACTTTAACCCTTATTATAATTGAATAATAATCCTAAGCCCAGTTAAACCATAACTCTAATTGAATTTAAACCCTAACCATAACACCAATTAAATCCTAATTAAATCTTAACTCTTATCTTAATTACAATTGTAACCCTAATCTTAGTTGAATCCTAACCCCAACCCTAACCCTAATGGTAATTGAACATCAATTGAACCTTAAACCTAACCCTAATTGAACACTAACTATAATTGAATTCTAACCCTAACCTTAATTGAACACTAACTTGAAACCTAACACCCATATATAACTATATAATGTCTCTAAGAATAATTTGTTCAAAGGATCGAATATAATCTCATTATCCCAAAGAGTAGGAAACACATTAAAAAATTTAAAATCCATGATAATTTAATTTAAAAATCAACTTGTTTAGTTTCCCTTTGAAAGGATTTCAATAAGCACACATTCAATGATTAATGTATTTCTTAAAATAAATCCACAAATGTATATATGGCTTAATCATGCGAGCACAACTTTATTTCTATAAATTTATTTATTTTTAAAATAGTCTTAATATGACTAAAAGAATTAAATTTTATAAATAAAAATATCAATTTAATATATTTCATATAAGTACACTTAACATAAGTCAATTTCTATTTATAAGTAAAACTTTCATTCAAAGTTACTATAATAAAATAAGTTCTCTTGTATTTTTGAAAACTTGATATCAACTTTAAAGGTAATTCTCTTGTATTTAAAAAAACTTGACATTAATTTTGAAGGTAATTAATTTAAGCTATTTTACTATTGAATAAATTTAATTTTTTTAGTCATATTAAAATTATTTTAAAAATAAATAAATTTATAAAAATAAAATTGTGGTCACATGGTTCAACATATTTACATTTGTGAATTTATATTAAGCAATACATTAATCATTGAATGTGTGTTCATCCATATCTGTGGGCACCCTTCTTCATTTTCCAAGTCAAGTGGTACAACATGCAGTGAATTTGGTAATCATCAATATAACTGATTTTCTCATTTACTCGAATTCAGATGGCAGAGTAGGTATATAGATATTAAAGAAGCTGAAAAATGATTAAATGTTATAAAATTAAAGAAGATAGTGACTTTTCGACCCAAAAATGGTGAACAAAGAATACTAGATGCAATATAGCTAAAAAAAAAAAAATTCCCTCGGATAGGGTGGCGGTGACAGAGCTGTGCTTCTGGGCGGAGCAACCTTGGTAGTGGGATGGGCAACAGAAAATAAAGGCTCGTACGATGGATGGCCATAGCAAAAAGAAAATATGCATGAAATCCCTGCGAAACACTTAATGCTGCCTGTACATGACGAATAAGCCCAGAAAAGAATTTTGAATATTGCCTACATGGCAATTCAAAATTGATTAATATAGCTATCTGCAGAATCAATAACCCTAACTATTTATATGCCGACAATGAATAAATATACTGATGGTGAAATATATATGCTGCTGGGAGGAAATAAATAAACCCCAAACATTCTCAGTTAAATGAAATTTGGTTGGGCCAACTCACTCGTGTAGTTTAGGTTTGGGATATGAGACATCATAGCCAAAGCGTTTCTATTTCTAATTTTGAATTTATCGTTCAAACATTCCAATCGCTTCACACATGGGGTCCATGTGGGGCCTTAAATGGAATCTTTTGTCTTACCATAAATTTAGTGAAAAATTTCATTTGTCACCCATGAAAAGGATTTTATTACTCCACTAAGCATCAAACTTTTATTCTTTCCTTCACTACCTCATTTTAGAATTTTTTGCCGTTGCCTTACAAAAAAATGTTTACGATTTTCCAAAGTATTATGAAAAATGTGTGTTTAGAGAAGGCATGCAAACTATGGAATCAGAGAGATTATTTAGACCTCTACAACATTCTGTTTTCAAGTACATCATATGTGATGGCTTGCTAGCCACACCGAGAAGGCTATTTAAACTTATACACTCTCCTAAGCCTAAATACCTCAGTTGAGATAGGTTTCAAATGGTATTAAGGGCATTATTTACATTTACACACCCTCCAAAGTATAAACACTACAGCAACGATGGACTGCCACGAGAATCAGGGAGATTAGACTTTTAAGCTTCCTATTATGTCTGAGCGTTGTGGCTGAAATAGGTTGTTAATGGAATCAAAGAGATTATTTAAACCTCTACAACATTCTATTTTCAAGTGCTGCAGATGAGACAAGTTGCCAAAGGAATTAGAAAGGTATTTTAAACTTTTAAAATGTTCTATTATGTTCAAGTGCGGCAGCTGAGACAAGTTGACAATGAAATCAGAGAGATTATTTAAACCCCTACAACATTCTCTTTCCAAGTACAACATATGTGACAGGTTCCCTATGAAAACAGGAAGGCTATTTTACCTCTACAGTCTTCTATGTTCAAGTGTTACTGCTGTGACGGGTTGCAAATGGTGTCAGGGACATTATTTAAATTTATACACCCTCCATCGTCTAATCACTGTAGCAGTGATAGGTTGCCCAAGGAATGAGCGCGATGAATGCAGAATATGCACAAAATGGATTTTACAAGGGAGCTCTCAAAATCATTCATTCAATGAAGCACTCTGAAACATGGCAAGGCAAGCGACTGCTTGACTGATTACCTCAAGGAAATGTGATCTCATGGGACACAATGATCGCAGGAGATGCACTAAAAAAATTGGTGGGAGGAGATTTAAATACTGTCAAGCAAATGCAATGGCAGGAGTAAGACCCGATTCCCACCTTAGCCAGCATCCTAACTACCTGTGCCAATATCAAGGCTTGGAACAAGTTAAGGCATCAACCAGGCAAGAGGGTAGGGGAGATTTTATCAGAAGCTGTGGGAAAGGTGTAAGCTCTGGCAAGACACGAAATCTTCTAACAACCGAAATGGAAGCAGAGATAGATGGAGAATTTAGGAAACTATCAATAGCCAATGCAATCTAAGGAGAGCTCTTACCTGTTGTGTAAACTTACTGATCTCCGCTAGACTGTTACCTCCTTCCTTTCTCCTTCCAATCCTTTCCAACGTATCCTCTCCTCTCTGCGCATGCAAAAAATGCAGGAGCCTAAAAGGAACGGCTATTTTGTTTGACCGAATACCTCCCTAGAAGAGTAAACTTAGCAACTATGGTAAAGCACTGGTAGACAGGTATGCAGAAAGAAGAAAACCATCACCAGGCGCGTCCCCCTGCCATAAGCCAAGTGTGGGCAAGAATTTGAATCAATGCACGACCAACAACTACTTAGATAAATGCATGCCCATCCAGTTTAAAGATCAATTGAAAAATAGAAAGTATAACCATGTGGCCTTTTCTTACTTACATATTAGATTTATTTGAGGTGAAAATTGATGAGAAGCATAATTTCGCCACACCAACTCTACGATTTGCAACACAGGTTGAAGACTTCATAAAGAGTCTATAAACAGATCTACAAAGCTAAACATTTATACGCTGAAGCACAAAGCTAAACCAAACGCAGTCAAAAACTGTCCAAGTGAGAGCCATATAAATTTTAATCACATTTATTGCCTGTAGTGAAGTTTTGGTAGCTGCTTAAATTCAAGGAAAGCACGGGGACCCCAAAAGATGGTGTGGAACAATGCGAGCCATACCTACTAACACAATGCACCATCCAAAATCTGTAGTGTGTGTACTTACAGGCACCTATTCTCCCATATTTTCCATGACAAGATCAATTTGACACCAGCTAAAGATTTGTTTAGTGATTTTTGGTGTCCTTCGTACGCCTGGCTAATCAGTCATTTGCCGCTCAGTACAATTCTCACTTAATTCTCACCTAAAGGTCCTTTGTACGCCTGGTTAGTCGTCGTTTGAATTGGTCGGTGCAGCTAGTAGTACGCCTGGTCTCTGCTTAACTTCTACGTTTCATTCATTTTTATTCAATGGTTCTCCAATCAGAAATTTAACACTGATGTAAACTGTACGAGATACTGCATGCTACTGGCCTCCTTCTGATCGGGTTTTTCCACCGGAATAGTCTAATATTTCCAGGCATTAGATAGTAAGACTTTTCCATGGAATTCTCACCTATAATAGCCTATTGGCTAATTAAAATAATTAATTATTTAAAAAAAAAAAAAAACTAAACTATTCCCTAAACATATTTAGCTTTGTTGAAAAATTATGGACATTAAAGATGGAGGGGTTCTTACCTAGAGCAATAGCAGTCTTATCGGCAGCGTTAGACCCAACTGCATTGTCTCAATTATAAATAATGAGACATATAACGTTGTTAGTACTATGGTTAGGAAATATAGATTTTTTTTAATTTGTTCCGACATAAAAGTTTGACGCTTTTTATTCATCTGTTAATTAAGTAGACAAGGAGTTATGACTCTTACCAGGGTTCAACGATTGGCAACTCAATTGCGTCGGATTACTAGTGTCATAAATGAAAGGAGCTTTCTTTGACTCGCAATGCTCACAACCTTTACTTAAACTCCATTTTATTTTGAACCCATTCTTGAATCTTCGATGTAGCTGTCGATTAGTTCTGTCAAATTTTTTAACAGGGAGATGCACTAATCATTTACAATAAGTACCCAAATTCAAGTCTGAACTGGAAGAATAGTACCAACTCTTATTGCATTCTAAAGCATGCGCTTTAGTGGACAAGTTCTCTTCTCCGCACTCTCCCCATAGACTTAAATTCATGTATCCATCATAAATGTGAAACTGAGGGCTAGACCAGAATTCCATTGTATAGTTACTGGTCGACGGGTTGCATGAATTTCCCCACATATTTGTCTCAACTATTTCCATGTAATCGATGGGATCCTCTTTACAGTGATCTGAAGGTTTCACTACGTAGTACTGGTAGCCATTGATATTAAGTAGAGGCATCTTCACTTGATGATCACAGTCAAGCTGCAGGGTCACCGCAGCCGCTGTTCTTTCTTCCGAAGGGATATTCGTACAAATGGTTCCCACATTTGAAGGGTTCTGGACAAGCCTGAGATGAAGGAGCGAGGGATGACATGAATATTGTGGAGATAATAAAGAGGAAGCGCGGGGGGTATCCAGGGGGTAGACTGAAATGCTTTGAATGGCAAATATGAAGAGGTAGGCCTTCCATTTTCAGCTTAGCTAAAGAGTAGGACAGAAACTATGAGAAATGAAGTTAAATAAGTGAACATTAATGACAGTTTAATAGCCGAGAAAAAGAACAGCGCGGGAAACAATCAACAAAAATACAGGAGTCAATACGTTAATTTGACTGGACTTTCATTTCCCCGGTCACAAGTAGGAGCGAATACTACGCATTTGAACCACTCAATTCATAAAATCAGATTTAACATTTCAGTCTCGCATTCACTAAATTCCACATGCTTCCTTTGACGCAGGACCACATAAACATTTGAATTCCGTGTTTCTTTTAAGTTTGAAAGTTATGTAGTTTGACGAAGTCGAATGTCACAGATCCTTAATTTATAGACTATGCTTGCGATATTTCCATGAAAATCACTTCACATATAGGGGAGAGGGGTCAGTAGTGGTGCGAGCTAACTTTGTCAGCATGTAATGATTGACTGGAATATCTAGAACCTTGATTTTTTTTTTTGAAATGTGGACTGGCTTCTTATCTATCTATAACTAAGGTTCGGAGGTGTGACTCATATGCAACTCACCACACCAACACATCTATTGAGAAGTGTCTATTTAATTTGACTTTTTAAAGATTCCACCAAAACTTAATCATGGGACCCCCAATAGTTGAACAAAAAATATCATTTGTTGCTTGTATAATATTATGTTTTTATTTAAAATAAAATTAATATGTAACCTAAATGGACCAAATACCTATTGATAACCATAAATCTTTGATATCTCTACCTTTTATATTCAACACAGATGGACTAATAGTTGAACACAAAAAAACTATTTGTTGTTATAAAAACAACACATAATTATTTAAAATACAACTTATATCAAACAAAAATGGACCAATAGTTGAACACTACAACTTTTTGAAAATCCTTCACATTTAATGGGAAAATACATGGTATTTATTGGGCTCACCTTTTATATTTGTGATAGGACAAACTATTAATGTAAAATATTCCAATGCTTGTTCATTGCCACCCCAATAGTTGTACACATAAAAACAATATTTTTTCACTGTGATAACAATACTTGTTTAAATGAGTGCCTTATTTTATTAAATGAGCATTTTATTTTTTAAATGACACACTTATAGTGGATAGTTATGATATTTTATTTGAGAGAAAAAAATACTTATTTCACTTCTTGATGAATGTATTTATGTTTTTTTAATATAACATTTAAAAGTTCTAATGTGTTCAAGTATGGGTCCATTTTTTATCAACATTTGGTTATTTTTTAATTTACATTGGACTATTTATTTACAATATATAGTATAAATATGCAGTAAACCTAGGTATTATAATCACAATTGACTGCATGACTATTGGACCTTGCACAACTACTGGCCCCTCTCCCCTAGGGAAATTGCATCACAATGCTTGATGTGAGTTATTTTTTGTTTAATTAAAAATAATTCTTTTTCTTTGCGTGAAATGAATATTCAATAAAATGAAAGTAAAATTCCATCGAGGGAAGATTCATCCATAGTAAGCCTTGTAAAACACATTAACAACACACAACATAGGAAATGATAAAAAATGATTCATACATAGAGGTAAGAAGATTTTACACAAATTGTGTGAAATGAAAAGAGATGGAAATGATTATTTTCATTAACAAAAAGGCACGAGTCTGTTTATAGTTGCAAAAAATGCAAGAAATTTACATATATTTGTTTAAGAAATAAAGGATGAACCTATAATAATGAGCATAAATTACTTCTTGTTAGCAAGAAATTTGGGGAAACACAGACCTTAGACTCAGTAATATAAAGGTGAACACCAATGCAATCAGACATATGATTAACTATTTATGTATCCACAAAATAATATATACTGTTATATAGATAGAACTCCTGAATCCATTCTATTAATCAGGTCAAAATTGGTACAATATAATATCTTCCCCTATACCCTTGTTTAACTCTTATCTAATCTCTATAAATCTATCCTTTCATACATTAGTCTCTTGTACATATATTTCTCTCTGTCTAGTGCATATATCCTCTTTTGGCCTATGAGATTCTATCATTCATAACTTCTTTTATACACACATCTATGAGATGGGATGTGACCCATCCATGAAACCCCTATTCTAGATGATATCTTTATAATATTATGCCTTGCAAGTCTTTTGTGCCAAAATGTAGTAATGTTCTACTAGCCTATGTCTTCACTATTTTGCTTTCCGACTAACGTCATCCCTTCTTTCAAAATGTTGACTTGTCCTCAAGTCAATGCTACTACAATAGAATGATATTGTTTCATTCTTCCTCCATTGACAAAGCATTGGAGTGTGGTGCTGGATCTAATGTCTTGAGTTGTATTGCTTTGAAGTGAAGGATTTGATAAGGGCCTAACCATTTGAATTTTAGTTTAGCCTATTTCTTGAATTTGCTATCATAGAGCAAAACCAAATTATCAACCTTAAATTTTTTAGATCCTAGATTCTAATCATGCCATGCTTTTTGTCTTTTTCTTTCTATCCATAGGTGATGTGTGACCACTAGTCTTTCTTCATCCATTTTATCTAATTCCTTGAGGCAGTGCTTGATGGATTCCTCATCAATGAATCGTAAGGTTAGTGTTGTTTGGAGGTTGTGTACCATAAAATTTATTGGTATACTTGCCTCCATGCCATACCAAAAATAAAATGGAGTGTGTTTGTTAGCACATTTATAGGTAGTGTGGTATGTCTAGAGTACTGCAGGAATTTTGATATCCTAGTCCATCCTATTGGCATTACATGTCTTGGTTAAGGTAGTGCCTAAAATCTTGTTGAGAGCTTTGCTCACTCCATTAGCTTGTAGATAGTATGGTGTAGTGTGGTTATGTGTAAACATGAAGTTGGTTAATAATTCCCTTATTGTTTTGCTAACAAAGTGTTTGCCTTGATCACTAGTTATACTGATAGGACACCTAAATCTAGTAATAATGTTATGGAAAATGAATCTTTCTATAGTATATGTGGTGCAATCTATAGTGGTTCAACTTTTTCCCATTTGGTCAAATAGTCGAAATTGATGATGATGAATATAGATTTGGATGTTTTTGTCAGAGGGCCTATTGGTCCTATGAAGTCAATCGCCCATTTCTCAAATGGGATTTGTGTTAATACCAGATGGAGGGTCATATTATCTCTAGTTTTAGGGTGCCCTATTCACTAGAAAGTGTCACATCTTATGCAATTTTTATCATCCTTATATATACTTGGCCACCATAATCTTGATAATAGTATTTTTTTGGCTATAGGATCTCCACAATTATGACCTCCTACATTGCCCTCATCTTCTTCCCTTAATATATATTCTTGTTCATTTTCATAGGTCCAACTCTATGAAGAATAACATCTCTTCCCTTTTTGTCTAGAGCCCCTTCAATGAGTGTGAATGGTAAGGATTTTCATAACAATTTTTTTTTATCATGTGTTATCATGTCCATGAGGTATTTTCCTATAGAAAGTAACTACACCACATCATGAAACTCTTTCAGTATTGTGGCAATCTATAAAGATGAGCACCTAGCAGGTCTTCTTCCCTGGTCTCCTTCTATTCATCACATGTATCAATTTTGGATAAGTAATCGAGACCTTGATTATTTTTTCTTGGTTTAACCATTATAGTGAAATTAAATTCTTGAAATAGTAGTAGCCATTGACATATTCTACCCTATATTACTAGTTTGTTTAGGAGGAATTTCAAAGGTTCATGATTTGTATAAAAGGTGAAGGGTGTAGATAAGAGGTAATGGTGAAATTTATGTGAGGTGTTCAACATAACTAATGATTCTCATTTAGTGGATGTGTAGTTTTTCTTTGCTTGGGATAACATGTAGCTAGCAAAGGTGATAGGGTGATCCTTGTTTCCTCTGGGCTACGCTAGGACTGCCCCTATTGCTATTTCAAAATAATCTACATAAATGTGGAAAGGGATTGACCAATCTAGAAATATAAGAATGGGAGCTTTTACAATCTTCTATTTCAATGTATCAAATTATTAGTGGCATTATTCGATCCATGTGATTGTTTTTTTGGTCTTATTTTTGAGAAGCTCTTCTAAGGGGGAAACTAAATTGGCCTATCCTTTGATGAATTTTCGATGGTATTTGATGTATCCTAATTTTTTTTCAACTTCCAGTGTTGCTTTGCGTGGAGGGAGTAATAGAATTAAAGACACTTTCATTGGATCAATCATTAATCCTTCTTTATATATGATATGGCCTAATAGTGTGTCAAAGGGTACCACAAAAATATATTTCTTGAGATTCAAGGAAATTTTCATGCTCTTGCATTTCTCTAACATAGTCTAGAGGGCTTGAAGGTGATTTTTGACTAACCCATAGATGGTCCAATTGTCTAGGAAAACTTCTAAGAAATCATACATAAATTATTTTAATGTATTCACCATGATCCCAGACTAAAGAAAACTGGTGCATTTTTCAAGCCAAAAGGCATGACAATATACATGAATGATGCCCATTCTATAAAAATATTGTTTTGGGTTGATCCTTCTCCTAGATTCAGACTTGATGGTATCTGAAAAACCCATCAATGAATGAATATATCTCTCTCCTAACTATGGATTCTAGTATTTCTTTGATAAATGAGGTAGAGAAGGGGTCATAGATGCATGCTTTATTAATTTCTTGAAAATCTACACATATCCAAATTTCTCTAGTCTTCTTATTTTGTACTACCATTGGGTTGATCCATTCAAAATATTCTACTAGTTTAATAGTGCCTACTGCTAGCATCTTATCTATTTCTATCTTGACTTTTTGCTTCATGTTAGGGCTGAGGTGGTAGGGTCTTTTCTAGTGAGGTTTGGTGCCTTCCTTTAATTGAATTTTCATTAACCTTGCTTTAGGTTTTATGCCTTTCATTTCTATAAATGTGCATGGGAAGAGTTCTTAATATTCTATCAATATTTCTGTAACTGATGTCACTAGTGATTCATCCCAATAATCCTTGAGTTTACCTAATTTTGGGCTTCCTCATTGGTGGGCTTCCTCATTGGGAAATGTTTTCTTCTCGTAATTGGAGGGGTTAATTATAATATTGCTCTTTATGTTCTTGGTTTAATTGTATTTCCCTCTCTCCTTCTTCCATTGTGATCTCTAGTTTTGGGTTTGATTCTTCTCCTTCTTTTTGTATAGCACAACATTGATTGGGTACTGATTATGTGTGCCTATCCATCCATTCAATTAGTTTTCATAGGCCTTTACTTTTATGTGGTGGGTTTGTTGGTTGTAAAGGATGGGTAATTTTAGGGATTAGGGTGAGGATAATATCCTTAATTTTCTTAATGTGACACAAATGTGTTTGTTGTCATCCCAAAAGAAGAATGCACGTATGAAATCATGTTAGATTTTCATCTAGTCGCTAGTTTCTCCACGTTTTTCTTGATTGATGCACCAAGTTTGGACTATTGGTGTAAGGGTCCAATAAAATAATTGAATATAAAGGTGGTGGTTGTATTCTCCATCATTTTCCCATATTTGGATGCAATGTTGAATATGTTTTTTTGGGGTAGTCTTTCCTTAATATTTGGGAATTATATTGTATTATCCTTCTTAAAAGTATCAAGCCATGACTAATATTCAAAATGTTCGCCATGTAGGAAGAGTGTTTGTGTGTATACTACCAACATGTAACATTACATACTAGAATTTCTTGGAGAGCGATGATTTGAGAGGTCTCAATTTGGTAATTTAATATTTGAAATGTCTCTTTGTATGTGATTGATACATTTTAGATCAGACTAATTATTTTTGAATGTGGTGTATGAGTGACCGTGTATCATGAATACCCTTCTAAATCCATATAGTTTATGTTGTGGTGGTGTAGTGCTATAAATGTTGGAGATGGATTGAGCTGGCCATGCTTTCCTTTCTTCTTTGTAGCTTTTTGTCTTTCTTTTCTCCTAGTGGAGTGTGGACTATTTTGTTGTCAAGTGCTAAAGAGATGTATTCTTTTCTGGAACCCATTAAATACCATTAATTTACAAACTATTTCAGTCCAAACAATTCTCTAAATGTGTTGAAGGGCTCCTTCATCTCCACAACTTCAAAATCAATTATTTATTTAATCCCTTTTATGTTTACATAAATGTTCTTCCATGTGCTTAATGTTTCCACATTAGAACCATTGTATAGACTAATGTCATAGGTGTTCTAATAATTCTAGGTCTTCCTAGCATGTACCAAGTAGTTGTCGAAATGATGTTGAGGTCTGCACAAAGATCAATAGTTACAGGTTTAATTTTATTGTTGTTTAGGTTGATGGTAATTAGTAGATGACCATATTTTCAATTCTGGTCTTTAGCAATTTGATGTACCTTTTGTTGTTTCTATTTATTCTAGTACTTTCCTAATTGTTTCAATTTTACTAAAATATCTTTTTGTTGAGCCAATAAGGCTAGATTTTCTAACATGATTACTTCTTCTAAAAAGCATGCTATCTCCTCTTGATATTGTATAATTTATTTATTCTTTTTTCACTATCTTGTTATGTTGTTTCTTAGTAGGCAAGAAGTGGTCATGTACTCTTCTTCTTCTTTCGATTCTGGTTCTTTAGTAATCCCTTCAATTTATCTTCTATTATTCTTGGCATCTTTTCCTTGTCTAGTTAGAGCCGTGGTTTTGTTTTCATTTATTTTGGATTTATTCTTTTATCTTCTTTGTGGTGTTTTTTGTTCTCGAGAGTAATCCTCATTTGATGTATTTGAGAACCAATTATCTAGTATTTGGTAGCTTTTCACTCTTTGCACTGCTCTTCTTATTACTCTTGCTCCTTTGTTGTCTTGTAATTCATCACTTCTTGAACATGGGGTATTATAATAATACTGTTGAGCCTTATCACACCTGATATATCATGTGAACCATCTTCATAGAAAGGATATTTCCTTCTCTTCTCTAATCAACATTTTGTGGCATAATGACCTATTTTCTCACAATTATCGCATGTTGTTTCACTCCTTTGGTAGTTGTTTCTACTATGTCTTCCTCCTCCTTTGTAATTAGATTGTTTATTATATCTTATATAGTCTTGTGATGGGATATTCTATAACACATATGCATTTCTCTTATCCCTCCATGGTGGTTGTCTATACCCTGCATTATATAGAGGTCCTTTCGCAAATCCTTTAACATATGCCATGTTTCTATATAGATCTCTACATCATAGTTGTGGTGCATAAGGAATCTTAGATTAGGATGATTCTATGTGTCCTGACAATTCTCCGTGAGGTGACTATCCCACTCTTGGCATGTCCCGTAGTATATTGAGTTAGTTTTGGTTAGAATTATCTTTAGTTCTACATGTATTGTGGTGACAGTTCTCTCTCCTTGAGATTTAGAGTAGTCATTCTGGAGGTGTATTTCTTGTGAAAAATAGGTGCACCATATTCATTTGGTTTTCTTTATTTCTCCTTTCACCAAAATTGAGCTTTGTATGGTTAGTCGTTCTACCACAAGTTGTAACTTCTTGATATTTTCCTTCATATCATCCCTTTGAAGTTTGTTCCATGTTTGATCCTTAATGCGATAGGTAATAGTGATTAATTCTATGTAGGTGTTGAATATTTTTCCATCCAAAGCTGCTCGTATTTCTTTTTGAATTCCAAAAATAAACCACTCTATCTTTTGCCTCTTTGTCAATGGTTCCTCTAGTTTGCAACAAACTTCTTTGAATCATTTATCATAGTATTTTATAGATTCATCTTCCCTTTGTATTAGATCTCTCATCTAGCTTACACTTTTTGTTGGGATGTCAGGAGTATTAAAATTAGTGAGGAAGTCTTATTTTACTTCATTCCATCTTTCCCATGTTTAGAGTAGGTCTTCCTATACCAATCTAAAACATCTTTCTAGAGTGAGGATACAAAGTAAAGTAATTTTGGTTTATCCTCATAAATATCTTATCTTTTCCATAAAGATTCTAATAAGAACATGTGCTTTGTTGCTTCTATGGTATCTTTTCTAAATATAGGGATCTTAATTGAAGAATCCATTTTTTCCTTTCTTTGTTTAATTCTAATCTTTTGGATCTACAGACTAGGTTTTTCTTCTTTTGCTTTCTTTAAATTTTTGACTATGTAGGGTTTATGTTCTTTACCCTTGTCCCTTGCTAGTCTTATATCAAAGTATTCTTTTCCTAGTATTTCTTCCCACTCTATTTGTTTTCCTTCTTCTTTTCTTGTATTATTATCTTGTGACATCTCATATTTTAGAATTTTTTGACTCTTATATGGTTGAGGGGATGGATCCTTGTCAAGGGGTTACGACTCTTCAAAATATTTTTTTATTTTCTTATTTGTTAATGTCATATTATTTGATTGTAAACATAATTCTTTGCCCAATTTTAATTTATTCTCTCTAATTTTTCTTATTTATTATTCTTTTAGTTTCTTTATACTTTTATTGACTACTAAATAATTTTGATGAATGAATAAGGTCTTCTTTGGAGTTGAACCATAGATTTTTGGGCATGATGCTTATATGCTACTCTTGCACTCTTAGGGTGTTTCACCTAAAAGGAGAGAGATAAACCTCATAAAAAAAATTGTGGTTCACTCAAATTAAGATGTGTATGATGTTATTAAGGCTAAATGAGATGATCTAAATGAAAATAAGCTATGAAATTGACTGATTATGAATGCAAAACCTAAGAAATGTGTAATGTTTGAAAACACAGTGATGTTTGCAAAAATGCTTAAATTGATGAATGAAAATGTGAATTAAACTAAATAGAATGCCAAATCTTAGAATATGTGCACTTGAGAAGCTAAATATGGCTGGAAAGTAATTTGGAAATCTGAAAAATCTGATTTTGAGCTGATTGGGACTCATTCGCCACCCTAGGCAAATCAGTCCCATGTCATGGCTTTTTTGCACATAAGTTGTTTTATGCTAATTGGGTATCTGGATTTGCATCTAACTTAGAATGGCACCTTAGGAGGTAATCATTCACCATGCATGGAGAATTAGTCCACTTTAAATGTTTTGTAATTTCAAGTTTATGTTCTGCACCTTGACACCTGTACAACACTTTTTGATGAAAACCCAAATCGGGGTCTTAGAAAATTATTGCAAAACAACTTAAAATTATTTGTCTAATTGAGGGTTTTCCTTGGTCAAACCCCTAGTTGGGGAACTAAACATTGAATGGAGGACAATCTACATAAAACCCTAGCCTTAGATGTGTTAAAGACTAGGAAAGTCTGAAGTATGTCAAAAACCTTATTCTATTGTGCAAGAACAAGAAATGCAAAAGGGATTTGAAGGATGCAATACTTAAACCATAGAAATATTACAACACATCAAAAATGGAGATAAAAGGACATGCAAATGGAATGTAAACCTTAATATGAAGATAGAGAAGAAATGGAAGATGGAATCACTTTGAAAACAAGACTTTAGGTGTGATTTGATGGCTAGTTGCATCTCCTCAACCTAGATTTCTCCATGATTCACCATAGGAATCCATCATCAACTCTTTAAAATGTTGAAATTTGATCCAAAAAGTGAGCTTCAAGACATGTAAAAACCCTAGTTTGCTGTCCTAAAACTTCAACTTTGCTAATGAAACTTGTTGTAGAAGACTTAACTTTAGAATTTTCTTTTGTAAAATGACTAAAAGATGTGTAAAATGACTTAAAATGAGTACTTATAAGCAACAACACCTAATTTTCCCATTATTTAGACCTAAGAGGCATAAATTCATCTAGAAATTAAGTTGAATTAATTGAATTCCTACTCAAAATTGAAATTTCCCTCAAAAGGGACTCATTCACCACCCTTGGCGAATGGGTCCCACTAGAGGGGACTCATTCGCCCAAGGTGGCAAATGGGTCCCACACGTGGTTTTTAAAGATGGTTTTTTGGGATATGGATGAATTGAATGTTGTTTGTCAAGATTTAAGTGATTTCTCAAGTGAAACAAGCCTCTAGATAAAAAATAATGGGTCTTAGGGGCCTATAAATGTTGTTTTGAAGGATAAATGATGCAAGGGGACTCAAAAGTGGGTCTAATTAGGTGTGAAATTGTCTCTTTTCTCAAGAGGGTCCAATTTTATAGGTCACATTTAGCCCCCACTTTAGCGCCCATATGACTCTACGTGCATATGTAAGCTAAAAGACTCTAAATAGTGCACTTTATTGCATAAAAGGATACTCATTCAAAAGGTGGGAGAACAAAGCCCCCAGTGTAGTTATCTGCAAAACCACAACATTAGGAATCATATCCTACAACACACTTTCATTAATTTTCCAAAAATCCTTTTTGTCTAACTCCTAGGAATCAAATTTTAGGGTAGATTTATGCCCCCCTTGATTCTGCTTGCTTTACAGAGGTGGAATCAAGGTAGTAATCTAGCCATGTCAAATAAGGAACATCATATCGTAGGGAATTTCCAAGTACCATGCCATGTAATGATAGACAATTGATGATGCTGGATTCAAAATCACAATTCCAACGTGTCAAACGGTGTTGATGACAGATTTACCTAGCTCCTGTTATGTTGTTTTGAAGAAAAGATGCTATATGAACTCTTAAGGTAAAATAACCCTAGGTTAATGCATGAGTAAAAAGGATGAAAATAGTTAAAAGAGAGGTAAGTAGAGTAATTTGTCACTTACTATTTCATTTTACCTTCTTGTAGCTTGAGAGTGATGAGTGAGACGAGAAGATGTTGAGTAGATGGGATTACAAGCCTTCACAACTGGATATGCTTTGAGACTAGGTGGTGTACAGTGAGTTGTATTATGAGGTGTCATTTCTGCAACTTTCACCTTGAATTTTTTTAAAAATTTAATGATTTTTAATGTATGGATAGGGTAATTTAGGATCTTGGAAAAAAGTTCGCAAAGTGTCCCCTTTTTTTGCAAAGTGTTCCATTTGTTTGCAAAGTGTCCCTTTTGTTCGCAAAGTGTCCCATTTCTTCGTGAAGTGTCCTGTTTCTTTGCGAAATATCCAAAAAGGGTTCAAAAGTGTCCAAGGCCTTTAAAAAAGGACACTAAATGGACTTTAGCACACTTGCATGATGAAATATGTAAAAATTGAAGATATTAGATGGATTTTAGAGCATTTTGTGATGATTTTGATAGGTCCCCTACTCAGTTGTGATAACAGCTAGGGGGAGCTAGTGTACTTTTTTGACAGATCGCGCTACAATGCTGTCAGTAGTAGAGACAAATCATTTACAGATAGTAGGTATCTATTGGGAATATCTTATGACACCTATGAGATACCATGACGCCATGCTTATGGCCTGTACGAGTGTTGGGATGCCAATACCTATATGTTTCATCTTCCTACAGGGGAGATGACCATAACTCTAGAGGATGTACACCACATTCTCTGAGTTCCCATTCTGGGAGAGCAGGTATATTTCTGGGGGGATCAGTCATTCCACGAGAAGAAGGTGGATATGCAGTATTGTCTTGGTGGACTAGTTCATGATGAGAATGTTAGAGCACAGATCGAGCTTCCCATGCTTCTATATTCATGAGCTCCTATTGTTAGACGGATTATGATGCATATAGTGGCACTTGTTCTCAATCCTGATGGATGATCGACACACTTAGATGGAGGATTGGTACACTTGATTCGAGGGATGTACGAGCACATGATAATGTATGCGTGGGGCCACTGCATCCTAGCACACTTATATTATGATCTTGGCAGATTTATGTTTTGAGAGATCAACAGTATGGTGCACTGCACGCTTCTGCAGGTGTGGTGCCTCGTGCATATTACATGCACCAAGCTTGTCAGATTCCCTTGTGTTATAGCTGTAGGATATCCACGAGCATTTGGCTATCCTCTACGACACTTGTGGCAGTACATAGATTTACATTTTTGAAGAGTGAGGTTCGATTGAATGGAGGAGGATAAGATCTTATGGAGACCCTATCTACTCACTCTACAGTGGCCAGATCCTAGAGGACAATTGAGGAGGATGCA